>JACEIK010005513.1:62268-76778 GCA_018107945.1 Datura stramonium | reverse complement strand
TATTTAAGGTCAACCGATAATGCCTACCATTACTATGTTTTGTACTAACGCTGCTTCTACATATTTTTTGAGTGCAGACCCCGATCCCGGAAGCTCATATCGACCTCATCTCTAGAGTAGATGTATATTTATAGTAAGGTGAACGGCTTAGGACGTGCTGATCGACTCTCCTACGGCTGATGTCTCTAGTTCGACACTGATTGTTTTCTTGCCATTTTTTTTATTTTGGATTACTCTTAAACAAAGATAGGTAGATGTCTTCGTGTACAATGACTATTAGTGTTTTAACAGTGGATTTTTTGTTCATTCTTTTTATTTAGTGATGTTCTGTTAATCATTTTCGTAACGTGTTCTATTTCTATTAATTATCAACGTTTTTGGGTAATTAGTTGGGAATCGTTGGTTCACCCACTGGAGGATTTGTGTGGGGTGTCAATCACGGCCAGTTGGGGTCGTGACAAATTTGGTATCAGAGCCCTAGGTTCATTGATCTCATTGCACAAGGATGAGTCTAGTAGAGTCTCGCGGATCTATGCGGAGATGTCTGTATCTTCGAGAGGCTACATATCTTTAGAAAAACTCCCTTCTTTCTTTCCCTTTTTGTGCTATTACTTGATTTCAATTGGTATCTAGTGATCAAAATTGGTATCTGATAATTCTTCTTTATTTCTCTCATAGATAGTGAGAACACGTGCAGGTGGAAACTGAGAGGAGGCACCCGAGCTGACAGTAGCAGCTGCAGTTCGCAGCAGAGAATGGGGCAGAGTTCGTGGATAGAGGCTTACTGCTGCCAGAGGAGGGGCCCGTGCTCCTGCTCTGGTTCGAGAGAGATCAGCATCTCCAGTACCACCGACGATATAAGAGAGGATGGCTATGGAGGTGGAGGTTCTTACTCAGGGAGAGGCTGCAGCCGCTCTAGAATCCTCTAAGGTCTTGGCTCAGGTCCTTAACCTTTTGAGCGGCCTCGTAGGTAATGGGGCAGTTCCAGCGACTCCCGCAGGGCAGCAGTCGGGGATACAACATGCAACTGTTGTGGCTCTCCATATTAATGATATGTCAGAGGCTATGATGTTCTCGAGGCCGGTAGCTGGACCAGTAATGACTGGAGAGGAGCATGAGTTATTCTGGAGGTTCACTAAGATGAAGCCTCTCACCTTCTATGGTACTGAGACGGAGGATGCCTATGAGTTTATCATTGACTGTCACGAGAGGATCCACAAAATGGAAGCAATGGAGAAGTACGGGGTAGAGTTTATTACCTTCTAGATGATGGGTGATACTAAGCTCTGGTGGAGGGATTTTATGGAGTGCAGACCAGTGGGGTCACCACCATTGATACGGATCCAGCTCTACTCACTTTTCTGGAGAAGTATGTGTCACGTACTCTACGCGATTGGAGGCGAGATGAGTTCATCACCGTTGAGTAGGGACCACTTCAGTTGCAACATACGAGGCCCGATTCCACTCACTATCCAAGTATGGTCTGCCTTTATTTCCCACAGAGGAGGACAGGATTATGCAATTTGTTAACGGCCTGAATGTGGGTCTCTAGTTATCATCCCTTCAAATGGTCTCTGCAGGTAAGACTTTCAAGGAGATAGTAGAATTTGTGAAAAACGTGGGGGGTGAAACAGGATGGGTACACGAAGAATGCCGAGAAGAAGGCTCGGAAGGTGGGTACATACAGTGGCTCCTTTGATAGGACTCCGATTCCTCAAGGCTATTCGGGACGCCCTGTTTAGTCAGTCATGCAAGTGTCAAATAGGGACCACTCCGCGACCATCAGGTATAGTCGGGGGTACTCAGATAGTTTCTTCAGATTTTAGGGCTCGCTCTATTTCTTCTGTTCCGACTCAGAGGCTAATGATTGAGAAGATATGCCATGAGTGCAAGGAGTATGACCATATTTGGAGATGGTGTCTCAAGTTTGATCAAGGCAGGTAGATTGTTCCGTACCCAGCTCCTTGAGCTCTGACCCCTGCCTTATAATACTCCAAAAGTCTCTAAGATCAGGCCTGAGGGTTGAAATAGATGAAGAAAAAAAATTCACACCAGGTCATAAAACGACTCATCAAGTGACCCGTTAAGTCACTTGACGGATTGTCTAGTGACCCATTAAGTGTGTGCTAAGTTGGAAGAACGAGATTTGTTTTGGGTCTTGACGGGTGGGGTGACGAGTCATTGTGTCACCCCATGCGTCGTGGTGCCCCTCGTTAAGAGTATATGGGGTATGTAAAGGATGAATTGGTAGTGCTGGCAACGGATGGAGGGACGAGTCATCGTGCATCTAACGACTCGTCAAGTAGTCCGTGAGGAGAAGAAGTTCAGTGAATGAAAAATTTTCCTGTGATGGTAATGGGTAAGGACTACGAGTCATCAATGGTCCCAACGACTCGTTAGGTCCCTCGTTAGGACTAACAATGATTTTTTTCCTTGCAAAATTAGTAAGGGTATTTTTGTAATTTCTAAGCTTCTAAGCCCCTAAACTATATCATTTTAAGCCCTGAAAGAGGTGTATTAAGGGGGGAGGGGGGTAAACCTATTCTAAACCATTCCTCTCTCATGCATGCAAGACCAAGACTTCTCCATTAAAGATCAAGCCTAGAGTCTTCAATTTCTTCGCTAAATCTCTTGGGCTTACAAAGACAAGTTAGATTCAATTTTTTCAGGTATGTGAGGCCATGAATGGGGGTTTCTTTCACTTTCATACTCAAAATTCTCCTCAATTCTATGAATTCAAGTTCTAGATCAAGTTCATGATCCTATGGGGTGTTATCTTAATTTTATGAAATTCTCTATGATTTATTTATGGGTTAATTTCCTTCATGTTTCAAAGTATGTTTTAAGATTCATGGGCAGATTATATATATATTTTGATTATAAATTCATGCTTTCAAGTTTTAGAAAATTATGCCCAATTATGCAAGTTCATGAAAAGTCAAGTTTATGATTTATGATTTTAAGTATGATGATATATCTAGTATGTATGAATATTTACAAATTTCCCATGTATGAATCTATGATTTTGATCAATGAAGCCTATTTCAAGTATGCATGATTTTTAGATTTGGGCAAGCCCACACAAGACAAGTATGTTTTATGATCTAGCCAAGGCTAACAAGATCAAATGATGGATATATGTTTTGGAGTCGAGACTTATCAAATGTATAGATTAAAGTTATGTTCTAGAATATGATTATATGAGAACTATACGTGTTTTGGGAGTAGTGTCTAGCACCGAGTAGGCTAGGGGTTCCAAGATTCTCCGGTCTCATAAACAACGCGCCAACGTAGGTATATTTGGGGCCTCTCAAGAGAGCGTTTCCCCTGCCCAAGTGCATACTATGATATCACACCTTACTTATCCTCTGCCTTGGCAAGGCTTAGGATGGCCCTCCTCCACGTGAGAAACACGTGGGATCATCATGTGCTCATACATTGTGACTGTCAGTTATGATGAGTCTCCCATTATACCTTATGATTTCAGTTATGTATGCTTATGACATATGATATTATGTTTTCAGCAGGTTTGACCCAATGATCAGTTTATAAGTTTTTACTTATGATTTTAGTTATGGCAAGACATATGATTCTATTTTCAGCTTTGGGTCATTCGATCCAAATATGAGATTCAGTTTATGACTATGTAAGTTTTCAAATGTCAGCATGTAGTCCTTACTCTCATGATCTTATGATTTATGTTATGTGCATGATTCCAGTTATACTTACTCATCCTATTTTACTTACCTTGCATACTCAGTACATTCCAAGTACTGACCGCATACTCTATGTTGTATTATTTCATGATACAGGTTCAGACGTTCAGATTCAGTCCTGCCGTTAGCCAGTCTCCAGAGCTTAGTCCAGTTTCCTTGTTGGTAAGTCCTCATCCTTCGAGGACCTTTAGAATGTTAAGTTGTGTTACTTTCAATTTCAAACTTTTAGTGAGCTAGTTGGGGATGTTGTCCCATCAGCTCTCCGGTTATGTTAGAGGTTTTTTTGGACAATATATAGAGTTTCAGCTTGGTCAATATTGACTCTGTATGGTTGATATATATTCAGACTTCCGCTTATTCAGTTTTCAGTTTTCAGCTTTCGCTTGAAGTACGTGCTTTAATTATCACGTTCATGTCATGGGTCAACTTGGAGCCTTACGTGATTCTAGGTCTCGTGTCTCAGTCTGGGCCTATGTTCAGGTCATGACATGCCTGAAGAGAAGGAAGTGCGTTCAGCAAGGATCGCCCACGGCTAGGGAGGGGCAATCAACCAACGATTAGAGGTGGCACCCAGTCGGGTAGAGGAGGTGCCCAGGCCGGAAGGGGTAGCAATCAGTCTGGTAGAGGGGTTGCACGACCCAATAGAGGTGTGCCTCAGGCAGGTAATCAGGCCCACTTCTATGCATTTCTAAGTCGGCCTGAGGCAGAGGCTTTAGACGCCGTTATCATAGCTATGATTTTTGAATGCGAAAAAATGGCTATGACCTTATTTGATCCTGGTTCTACTTTTTCCTATGTGTCTGCTTATTTTGTTATGGGGTTAGATCTTGCTTGTGATGTACTTGATACTCCTATCCATGTATCTACTCCTGTTGGGGATTCTATAGTGGTGGATAGGGTCTCTCGTGCTTGTATTGTTGACTTCATGGGTTATGATACTCGGGTAGATTTGGTGATCTTGGACATGGCAGATTTTGATGTGATCTTGGAAATGAGCTGGTTGTCTCCACACCACGCCATTCTGAATTTCCATGCTAAGACAGTCACCGTAACGGTCCAGGATCGTCCAGGTTAGAGTGGAAAGGAATTGTAGCACTGCTCCTAAGAAACTCATTTCTTATATTCATACTCGGAAATTGATAGGGCGGGGGTGTTCAGTATATTTGGCTCATATCCGGGATACTAGTTCAGATAGTCGTTCCATAGAGTCGGTCCAGGTAATTTGTGAATTCTTAGAGGTATTTTTCATGAATTTGCTCAGCAAGCCACCGGACCGCAATATTAACTTTTGCATAGATTTTGAGCTAGGGACCCGACCTATTTCTATAATGCCATATAAAATGGAACCGGTTGAGTTGAGAGAACTCAAGGAGCAATTGCAGGAGCTTCTTAATAAAGGGTTTATCAGGTCGAGTATCTCTCTATGGGGTGCCTTGTAGGAGCTGCTTAGTAAAGGATTTATCAGACCGAGTGTCTCTCCGTAGGGTGCCCCTGTCTTTTTTGTGAAAAAGAAGGATGGTAGTATGTGAATGTGCATTGATTACCATCAGCTGAATAAGGTAATCATCCAAAATAAATACCCTCTTCCTCGAATAGATGACCTATTTGATCAGTTATAGGGGGCGGCAATGTTCTTAAAGATTGACCTCAGATCGGGCTATCATCAGCTGAAGATTCGTGCTGAGGATATTCCCAAGACAACTTTTCGGATCAGGTATAGACATTATGAGTTCCTAATTATGTCCTTCGGACTCACTAATGTTCCAGCAATGTTCATGAACTTGATGAATGGTATCTTCAAATCCTATCTAGATTCATTTTTTATCGTGTTCATTGATGATATCTCGGTATATTCTAAGACTAAGTAGGAACATGAGAATCATCTGAGGATTGTGCTGGGATTGCTGAAGAAGAAATAGTTGTACGCCAAATTCACCAAATGTGAATTTTGGCTGGAGTCGATATCTAATCTGGGACATGTAGTCCCCAAGGAGGGGATTAAGGCAGATCCACAGAAGGTGGAGGTGGTCCAAAATTGGGCTAGGCCTACTACAGTGACAAAGATTTAGAGTTTTATGGGGTTGTCCACTTATTGTCGCTGGTTTGTGAAGGGATTTGCATCCATTGCCTAGGTGTTGACAAGGATGAATTAGAAGGATATGTCTTTTTAATGGTCCAAGTAATGCGAAGAGAGTTTTCAGAAGCTCAAAACCCAGCTAACCACGGCACCTATCCTGACACTACTAGTGGAAGGTAAGGATTTTGTAGTTTATTGTGATGCCTCACGGTCTGGGTTGGGTGCTGTGTTAATGCAGAAATAAGGTCATGCTTATGCTTCGAGATAGTTGAAAGTGCACGAGAAGAATTACCCCACACATGACCTAGAGTTGGTAACGATGGTGTTCGCCCTAAAATTTTGGAGGCATTACTTGTACAGGGCCCGTTGTGAAGTGTTCACAAACCATCACAGCCTGCAGTATGTGTTCTCCTAGAAATACCTTAATTTGAGGCAGCGGAGATGGATGGAACTGCTAAAGGATTATGATATTATAGTCCTGTATCACCCAGGAAAGGCCAATATGGTGGCGGATGCCTTGAGCCAGAAAGTAGTAAGTACGTGCAGTCTAGCGTATCTGGAAGCTACTCGGCGGTCGATTACTAGAGAAGTACAGAAACTGGCAAATAGTCTAATGATATTTTCATTAATAGAAATAGGTGGGATACTAGCCAGCGTGGAGGCTAACTTATCATTGCTAGAAGAGGTAAAAGCTAGGCAGTTTGAGGATGCAAAACTGAGTAGATTTGGAATAAGGTCTTATGAGGGGAAGCTAAGGAAGCGACATTGGATGAGAAAGGGGTCATGAGGATAAAGGTACATGTGTATGTTACGCGGATTGATGAGCTGATTAAAACCATCCCGTCAGAAGCTCACAACTCGAGATACTCCATCCTTCTGGGGTTACTAAAATGTATCATGACCTGAAAGAACATTATTGGCAGGGCAGAATGAAGAGGGACATCGTTGATCATGTCATCCGGTATTGTCAGCAGGTGGAAGTATTAACATCAGAAGTTTGGGGGAGTACTTCAGAGGATGCCCATCCCAGAGTGAAATTGGGAGCCGATAGTGATGGACTTCGTGTTGGTCTTCTAAAGACATTAGGGAAGTTTGACTCCATATTGAAAGACTGACTAAGTCTACCACTTCTTACATGTTCAAGTGACTTACAATGCTGAGAGACTGGCCAGGTTGTATCTGAAAGAGGTGATTTAGTTGCATGGGATGCTAGTTTCAATAATGTCGGACAGGGGTGCACAGTTCACCTTTCATTTCTGGAGGACCGTGCAGGTAGGGTTAGATACTAGGTTGGACTTGAGCACAACCTTCCATCCGCAGACAGACAGTCAGTCGGAAAGGAAAATTTAGGTGTTACAAGACATGCTCTGGCTTGCGTGATTTATTTTGGTGTCCATTGGGATAACTTTTTACCTTTTGACAGAGTTTGCTTACAATAAAAGTTATCCTTCGAATATTGTCATGGCGCTATTTGAAGCTCTGTATGGGAGGAGATGTAGGTTTCCAATCGGATGGTTCGATGTATTTAAGGCGAGGCCCTAGAGTACTGACTCTCTTAAGGAGTCCTTGGAAAAGGTTCGAACAATTCAGAAATGACTGGTCGCTTCTCAAAGCAGGTAAAAGCAATATGCGGACAGAAAAAGTGAGGGATATGAAGTTCATGGTGGGAGAGCAAGTGTTGCTCAAGGTCTCTCCTATGAAGAGGGTGATGAGGTTTGGAAAGAGGAGGAAACTTATCCCGAGATATATAGGGCCATTTGAGATTCTCCGACATGTGGGGGAAGTAGCTTATGAATTAACTTTTCCGCCAGGACTGCTAGGAATACATCCAACCTTTCATATTTTTATGTTGAAGAAATACCACAGTGATATATCATACATAATAAAATAGGACTTGGTGTTGCTATATGAGAACTTGTCGTATGAGGAGGAGCCTGTGGCTATAATTGATAGAGAGGTTCGCAAGTTGAGATCAAAGGAGATTGGAATGGTAAAGGTCCAAGGGAAGAATCGTCCCATAGTGGAAGCCACTTGGGACACCGAGACCGACATGCAGAACAAATATCCACTACTGTTTGTAGAATCTAGCATGTCATCTTCCTTTCTTTTTTAGGTCATTCAAAGATGAACGATATTTCAATTGGTATCTAATGTAACGATCCGTCTGTTCATTACGGTGGAGAGGGGGGGTGAGACCAAACACCCCTCTCTAGCCTAAGTATTGGGGGAAAGGTGTTGAGTAGATGTTGGTGGGATTTTGAAGCTGGAAAATAGTCTGTGTGCAAGAATAGGAGCTATTGGTTATGGGGAACTGCTGCAGTGAGACCGTTATCACGATTAGAGGCCCGCTATAATAGACTAAAAAATATAGCGATGGATCCACTGTGACGGTGTCTTGAGCACTGCAGCGGATGATGGAAATCAGTAAGTGGATTTTAAGTGAGATATCAGGGGCTTTACCCCATTATTTCAACAATGAACTGTGAGAACTCAGAAAAAAATTCCCAAGTGCAGAGCAATTTTCCCTCCTTAAAGATAAGATTTTTAGTCTATTCTTTTTACTTTGATGCCCTAAACCCGTGGAATCAATAGTGGGGACCTGTAATGGTGGAAATTCTAGGTTGAAAAATCCTAGAACGATGAGAGTAGGGAAAATTGGTTGGGTGTTAAAAGTTGTTATTTGCTAGGTCGGTAAGCATGTAATTGTTACTCTCTAGGGTGAATGAGATAGTGCTAGTTCATCATTTCTAGAATTAGAGATCAAGAATTTGGTAAAAGTGGGGAATTTAGGTTTGAAAATGCTTGAAAGAGGGTTTGGGGAGTAAAAACCCCATGAACCGGGGTTGAATAATCATGGTAGAATTAGAGTGGGATGATTTACTCACAGGNCTAGGTCTTTGATACTCCACTTTCACTTGTTGACAATTCGGACACTTAGGGTAGAATTAGAGTGGGATGATTTACTCACAGGTAATAATTAAAACTCCATGAGATGGGTAGAATTTGGCAGAGTTGATTTTCCAAACCCTTGTTTCTCGATATAGTCTATTGATTTTTCATTAATCTTTTGTTCTAGTTTTGAACATTTAGGAGCGGTGAGGAAAGGCAAGGCTCCAGCGGAGTAACTTGAGATTTCCCATCTTCAATCGAGGTAGGTTATGAGTTAGAATGAGTTAGACTTTGGATAATAGTATATATGTGTATGGAATGATTATGTGTGAATTGGTCTCCAGACATTGCTTATTGATATAGTCTTTGTTGAACTATATCATGGAATGATTAGCTATGAAACTGTTATTTAAGTAATATGGAAATTGGATATTGAGAAGTTGTTATATTTGTTGTATTATTAAACGTGATTCATGTTTTATGTAAGTATTCGAGTTGAGGAAGGTAAGATGGGAATAAACTGACCTAGTGGTAGAAAACTGAGATGTCTGAATGAAAGTGGATAATATGAATGTCCTGAGATGAGTGGCTCGTGCCCGAGGGAGTATCTAGATGAATAGATAAGTGGAAACGAGTATCACGCCGGTACAATACATGAATTTCTAGAGTCCCCTGCAGATCATGACTGAAAGGGTACAAATAAGACTCTCTGGTATGTGTGTACATTGATGTTCAGTGTTGGAGTGTTCATGGTGATGTGTCGAAGGTGTGTGCCCTGCATATCACTATTCGTTGTATTATTTGACCGAGTGTAAGAAGTAAGATTGGTCTGAAAATGTGAGGACCTGAACAAATTGAACTTATGGTCATGTATTTTGTGCTTTTGAATTGTTGATATGTTTATAATGATTGGATGGTTTATGTGAAGTTAAATGAGGACTCATGATGAATTGTGAAACCTCTTGCGAATGGTTTATTGTATATTCCTTGTTGTTATGATGTGTTTATTATTTATTGATGACTATGAATAGCTTGGATGAACATGATGAATGGAGTATTAAAAAGAGTTAAGAGAATGGTGGGTGTGCAGCTAAGTCGAGCTACTGTCAAGGCAATATTGCTGCAGCAAAACACATTTCACTATGGAGAGACTGTGGTAGCGGTCAAGTGACTGCTGCAGCGAAGCCCAACCCAGTGAGCAGGCCGGCTTGCAGCCCACATGGATTAATTACTGAATTTGTGTTCTGAGGTAATTGTATATTGTTGTTTCATACATGTGTGTGTGCGCGCACGCGCTATTATTTAAGATGGACCGATGATGTCTATCAGTATTGTGTTTTGTACTGGCGCTGCTCCTACACTTCTTTTCTGAGTACAGACCCCAATCCCAGAAGCTCATCTTGACCTAATCTCTAGAGTAGCTGCAGACTTATAGTAAGATGAGAGGCTTAAGACATGTTATCGACTCTCTCGCGGCTGACGTCTCTAGTTCATACTCTGATTATTTTCTTGCCATTTTTTTCTTTTGGATTACTCTTAGACAATGATAGGTAGATGTCCTCGTGTATAATAACTATCAGGTTCTGAGAGTTTTTTAACTGCGAATTGTTATTGGTTCCTTTTATTTAGTGATGTTCCATTTAACATTTTCATAATGTATTCTATTTCTATTAATTATCGACGATTTTGGATAATTAGTTGGGAATCATTGGTTTGCCCACCGGAGAGTTAGTGTGGGTGCCAATCACAACCACTTGGGATCATGACAACATATTTGAATTCAAGATCCTTATCACTATCTATAACATTGAGAACTACATTATATCAAAGATACTATCGAAGGTCATTTGATATTGATTCTACTGCGACATAACTTATCAAGATCTCTTCATTTTTAGATATCTGAATCTTTGTCAAGATTTTATGAAGTATTATGTCGTGGCGCTTTTTAAAAGAATTTACTTTATTATTATGATCATCTTAATCATCTGCTTCTCTCCTTCTTCTTTTACCTTTGAAATCGATTGGTCTATCACATTTCAAGCAGGCCATAAACTCTGTCCTTCATGGACTTTTTTGATTTGAGCATTTACAGATGAATTATAACATAGGGTTAGCAAATAAGTATAACAATTGATTTGCAACATTTTGCAAATAAATTCTCTTCAATTTCAAGTTCATTTTTATTTTTTTAAGAGGATCTAGATAATTCATTCCACATATAATTTTTCAGCTGCTAATAATCTCACCCCCTAATTCATAAAATCTAACATTTACCTCCAACCTTATTTGGGGATCTATCTTTGCATGTAGTGAAGCAATTGAATCATATACCGCACATTCAAATTTTTAGATGTAAATTATTTGATTCTTGATCCTAAACTAATTGTCATAGGAAAACTTTGTTAGCTTGATGTGTACAAGTGTTGCTATATGTTAAATAAACATATCTCATATCAAATTTTATTTGGGAGTTTTGTTCTCATAATGAATGGTTTATCCATAATTGGAGGAATACAGTGTCTGTTAAACCAACTTGAATATAAACCATTATTATCAACATCAATTTTATAGTTTGAAACTATGTTATTAATTTAATAATTCTTAGAAAATAATCTTTGCAAAAATCAAATAGCAAGTTGATAACAAATGCACATGTGATCACACCATAAATGCATCCATTTAATTTTATAATGGTAAAAGGTTCACATGGTAGGTAAACGAGCCCATATTTACCTTTTTAAATTTTTCAAAAATTCAAGGAATATAATCCCTACCGTAGCTGGTACAATAATGTCATGAGAATAAACAACACAAGAGAATTCGTAAAAAACTTTCTATTTCTTCAATATATAACTACATGAATTCTCAATTATTTCCACATTACATTTGAACTGAAAGAGTCAATTAGTCATGCCAACTAATTTTTTTTCAGTAAACTTCTCGTTTACTTTCTCGTGTGATACCATCATCAGGTTTATATTTGTGCATTAAAAAAATGAGAAAAAAATGGGTAATCTTTTATATAAATATGTATAACCCGCTTTGTTTATAGCAATATGAAGATATTGAATCTTCTCATAATTTATAGTCTCACTATAATTTTTTTCAATACCTTCAAAACTTATAAGTTTCTTTTTGAGACTTATAATAACACAATATTATGAATAGTTTTATTTCTCTGGGTAGTAACACATTAACTCTTCCGGAGCTCTCAATTAATTTTATGTACTAACACAAATTACAGAACATCATCCGTATGGTGAACATCTCCTTCAAGGAGAAAATCATATAATTACGGTCATGATAAAAGACAAGACTTCTTTCTTGATTTTACCCCTTGGTAGTCCATGATAAAACATACCACAATATTAGTGATGTACTAAAAGTACTTGACTAATGATCGTTTATATAAAAATAAAATTTCTTTATTTCTTTCAAACCTCCCGTAGAATTAAGTTTCGGTATGTATCCAACCATAATGAGCAAGTCATTATCCATAATTTTTTGGTCATATCTTGACTCATTCACTTTCAAGAAACTTCGAGCATTCACGATACTTATCACAAGTCACATTCTCTTCAAGGAATGGACTAATTATTATTTGTGTTTCATAAATTTTAGTAAGCTCATTGTCATGTCTTAACACTTATTATATTTATATGATCCACCCCAATGTTACTTTGAAAGATTTAAGTGTCCATCCACTTATCCTTTGGAGAATTTATAAAACGTATCAAATTAGGTCACACAATATTCTCATACTCAATGACCTTTCATACAACATTTGATGGCAAAAATTGCCTTCACCTTTTGAAAGAATATTTGGAGAACACCCATAATATTCTTCCTTTTAATTACCACAATGATGATTAACATTATTTTGTCATTTGCCACGCCCATGTTCATTCATTTAACCATTTGCTTTCATTCATACTTATTATGCACTGTTACCACATTTCCTCACGAATGGAGCATATCAAGTGGGATGAGTTCATAATTTTTTAATCAAGAACTATATTATTCTTATATCAATATACCATGTTGGGACTTGAACTCAATGTCTTATCCATAAGAAGGCGTGTTAGGCCAAAATTCAGTGGGATTTGAACCCAACATCTTATTAATATGGTGCATTGAAACATTAATCTAATGTCTTACTCTCTTGGTGCAATGAGACTTGAATCTACCATCTTACCCTTAATTTATGACATAATAGGTCAAAATACACCGAGACATTAACTTTTATGGGCCATCAAATCTCATCCTTCTATATTATACTATATGGTTACAAACTGCAACGACAAGCTTATATTTACCATATTGTGAGCAACTCTCATTTCTGAGCCATAAAAATATGCCATATTCCCATCTGTACTAATCTTGATGGATAGAGTTATCTGGTACTTGTTGCTGGTGGGAGGTGGCAGGTATCCCGTAAAATTAGTTGAGCTGCACACAAGCTGACCTGAACACCATGGTTATCAAAAAAATGTCATGTTAATTGGGTCAAACTATAATTGAATAAAAACTATAAAAACAAGGAAAACTTATACAATTACCCCCATCGGAGCAAAATATTTACCGAGCGCTACTCCTTTACTTTCATACCCCCTAATTAATTACAGAAAATATCTCAATGTTATAATCCTTCATGATACGGTCATAGTATATTCATATACTGTCATGGTATCACTGAGGATGAGTAGTCCTTCAGGAATAGCATGCAGGGTTCCTCAATCCTTCATAATAACATCATAGTATATTCATATATTGTTATGATATTACTGAGGAATGAGCAATTCTTTAGGGATATACTCCTTAATCATACATGATACCATCACAGTATATCCATATACTGACATGTTATACTTCATGATACCATCACAGTATATTCGTATACTGTCATGATATACTTTATGATACCATCACAGTGTATTCATATATTGTAATGGTATCTTATGCGCGAAAAACCTTCAAACTCACAGGAGAGCACGGATTGTAATTATTTTATACCAATTTAATTTGCGGATAATTAGTATGAAATGATCCATTTTGATGTACTTATTTTAATTTTTTATCTTTTTTTATGTACTTTTTCCTAAAAACAATGAGTCATACGTATAGTCCAATTGAGCAAAAAATATTTTTCACAGGCCTGGCTTAATCAATTAGTATATTCAATAAGAATGAAAGATTGCCACTTATACTAGAAACTTATTTCCAAATTACATGTATATAATAGTTCCATGATAAATCTAGTCTTTTGCACTTTATAAGTGCAAGCATTGGTTAAAAACTCAGAGTTTGAAATTCACTTTTAATTTATGAGAATATGAGATATAGTGCCAAAAGCTAAATATTGGTTAAATATGATATGATATTTAGTAAATATGAGACTCAATCTTCTTCAAAACCTTCTTCATCACTTAAGTTATAAGTTTCATTTTTAATATTTAAGGAGACAGAAAGTCATAAACAGAATCATAAAACCAAATATATATGAATCAAACAAATATTTATGTATAGAGACTCTTACCATTATCATGAATAAAGATTATCACAAAGTTATCCGGCAGCCAAAATCACATACCAGGATTAATGAGCATTTACGATTGATAACATATTGTAAAATTAGAGAAAACAAGGTATATAAATAAAGCAAATAAAGAAAAATAAGAGAAGAGAGTATAAAGAAAAGGCATAGTTTTTTTTTATTCCTTTCATTTATTTTTCAAATGTTTTTTTAAGTATCAAATGTGTACAATATGAATTCTTATGCCTCTATTTATAGTGTTTATAGAAGCGTACAAAAAATTATCAATAAG
>JACEIK010005513.1:35697-46401 GCA_018107945.1 Datura stramonium | reverse complement strand
CCATGTTTATGAGCATATTTTTGAAAGAATTGAATATGTCAAAGTATTGGGCAATGCCCACATGTTGAAGAATGATTTACGATTTATGAACGAATTATATAATTTATCGATTTATGATGTTGGCCGATGTAAAGGGCCTTTGTTTCTTGGATAGGCATGTTTTAAAGGAGATCAATGATGATACATGTTATAACTTAGCCAACGAATTTTAATGCATGATGTTATTGAGTTACGTATGAGCCTATATACATGTTTTTGAGAGTCGTGTCTAGCACCGAGCAGCCGGGCGTTCAAAGGACTACGTTAGTGTCTCATAACCACGTGCCACCGTGGGTTCTAATGTTATATATGGTATTGATACCGATCCCCTCAAATGTGTTATCATGCCTAATGCACGACCCTCGCCTGACAAGCCAGGGTCGGCTCTGCCCACTTGAGTGGGATAGTTGGGGCATCATGAAAGGCTCTACCATAATGGTGTCAGTTAGGACGAGTCCTCCCATTGTTCCACATATTTTACGTATTGTTATATTTATGTTATTGGCTCAAGTTATGTTTTGATTACGTCTACATACGATTATGATAATGAATGATTTATGAATGATTTGAAAATCTTAAGCTTTATGTTTACTATGAAGTTTATGATACAAGCATAATGTCCTTCTCCTATGTTTATTTATGAGTTTATTTTACTTTTAAATATATGTTTTACTCACCTTGCATACTCGGTACATTCCACATACTGACCGCATACTCTCTATGCTGTATTATTTCATGATACAGGGTCCTGATCTCAGGCTCATCCTCATCCTTAGTTCGTCTCAGTTCTCGCTCTCAGCTATCGTTGAGTCCTCAAGTTCCGAGGGTTGTTCTACAGACTTTCATGTTATTTATGTTTCAGTATTGGTCGGGTTAGTTGGGGAAGTTGTGCCATCAACCCATCTTACATAGTAGAGGCTTTCAGACAGGATGTAGAACTCAGCTTATGTAAATGCCCAGTACTTCCGGATGTTACGTTATTCTTACATTCCCGTTATGTTCTATGCTAAGTATTTTGCTTTATTAAATGAGATTAGATGTATGCATGTGCCATGGGTCGACTTGGGGTCTCTCGGGGTCCCTTGTCCCGTGTCTACGATCCGGGTGTACGTTTGGGTCATGACAAACTTGGTATCAAAACCATAGGTTTGGAGTGTCCTAAGGTTTCTGAAAGCCACGTTGAGTAGAGTCTTTTTCATGGGTGTGAAGCGTGCCACGCTTATGAAGAAGAGGATACTAGACGTTTAGGAAATGTTCCCTTCTTTCATGTTCCATATCGTGCGATGAAAAGTCCCTCCATCCTTCTAATTTGTGTTGCTCGCGATTGCAGAATTATGACTCCTAGAAGAATGAATGGAAATAGGAATGGAAATGATGAAGTCCATGGGGGTGGCAATGACCATGGGCATCAGCAAGCCCCACCTGTTCAGGAGCCCCAGGCACTAGAGCCAGCTGTCCATGCTGAGTTTCGGGCGACTATGCAGATGTTGGCGCAGGCCTTGACCACTCAGGTCAACCAATAGGCTGTTGCGCAGGTCCCACAAAATGGCAATGCAGTGACGGCTCAGATTAGACTTCTTGAGGATGAACCCTCCTGAGTTTACAAGATCAAAGGTGGACGAGGATCTACACGAGTTCATTGAAGGGATCTTGAAGGTCACTCAGGTTATGGGGGTGACAAATGGGGAGTGTGTGGACTTGGGCTCTTATCAGCTAAAAGAGGTCTCTCATATTTGGTACAAGCAATTGAAGGACAGCAGGATAGAGGGAGCGGGCTCTATCAGCTGGGATGTGTTCCATATGGCTTTTCTAGATAGGTTCTTCCCTCGAGAGATGAGGGAGTTGAAAACCGCGGAGTTTGTGAATCTCAAGAAGGGAAAGATGACAGTGCTGGAGTATTCACTTGAGTTCACTCATTTGTCGAAGTACACCCCAGAGTTAGTGATGGATCAGAGGGCGCGGGTGAGCCGATTCGTTCATGGTGTGGCTGGTTATTTAGACAAGGATTGCAGGACTACCATGCTCCATCAGGATATGGACTTTCCTCGCATACTGTTGTATGCCCAACAGATGGAGGCAGCTCATGCGAGGGAGTGAGAGGCAAAGAGGGCTCGGACGGATAGCCATGGGTTTTCGCATCAGAGGTCCAGTGGTGGTTACCGTCCACAGTTTCAGCAGATATCACTAGCTCCAGCACCATTATCAGCTAGTGTCCCATCCAGACCTAGGGGTGATCAGAGGAGCAGGGCTTTAGGATCGAGGGACTAGATAGGCACCCAGTTAGAGTATACCTCTCCAGCATGCGGGAAGTGCGGCAAGAGTCATACTGGGGAGTGCCTGTTGGGTTTAGATGTTTGCTATGGGTGTGGTAGATTTGGGCACCTGCGCCGAGCGTGCCCATATGCTAGACAGAGTGATGATAGGGGTGGTGCATAGACCACCAGGACAGCAGCAACTCTATCCCATTCCGCTCTGCAGGGAGCATCAACTAGTGGAGGTGGCAGACAACGCCAAAACCGATTCTATGACCTTGCCTCGCGCCAGGAGAAGGAGACTTTGCACGTGGTCATTGGTATGTTACGTGTCTTTCATATTGATGTTTATGCCTTTGTATATCTGGGAGCTACCTTTTCTTTTGTGACTCCTTACATTTCTAGTAGCCTTAGAGTTATTCACGAGACCTTGTTAGAACCGTTTTTAGTTTCGACCCCTGTTGGTGATTCGGTTATAACTAGATGAGTATATAGAGAATGCCTGGTCACTGTGTTGCATAAGGTTACCTCCGCAGACCTTGTAGAGTTAGCCATGACTGACTTTGACGTTATTCTTGGTATGGATTGGTTGTTTGCATGTTATGCCTCGATTAATTGTAGGACCCGTACGGTGGAATTTCATTTTCCGGGTGAATCAGTTTTGGAGTGGAAGGGTAGTTCGGCGGTACCAGCAGGTCAGTTTGTTTCCTATCTTAAGGCCAGGAAGATGATCTCTAAAGGTTGCATGTACCACCTAGTTAGGGTTAAGGATGTGGAGTCCAAGACCTCGACTATTCAGTCAGTTCCGGTGGTGTGCGAATATCCGGAGGTGTTTCTCGATGATTTTCCAGGTGTTTCTATGGAGAGGGGAGATTGATTTCAGTATTGATCTATTACCAAATATGTAGCCTATCTCTATTCCTCCTTACAGGATGGCTCCAGCTAAACTAAAGGAAGTGAAGGAGTAGTTAAAGGATTTGTTGGATAAGGGCTTCATTAGACCGAGCTAGTCTCCCTGGGGTGCACCGGTTCTAGTTGTTTGAAAGAAGGACAGTTCCCTTCGCATGTATATTGATTATCGGTAGTTGAACAAGGTTACCGTCAAGAACAGGTACCCCTTACCTAGGATTGATGACTTGTTTGACTAGCTTCAGATTGCCAAGTGCTTCTCCAAGATTGATCTCAGGTCCAGGTATCACCAGCTCAGGGTTCGGGAGAGTGACATCCCAAAGACCGCTTTTAGGACTCGGTATGGTCACTATGAATTTGTTGTTATGTCTTTCAGACTAACCAATGCCCCTGCAGCTTTTATGGATCTAATGAATAGGGTGTTCGAGGCATATTTGGACATGTTCGTGATTGTGTTCATTGATGACATCTTGATATACTCTCCGAGCGAGGAGGAGCATGCCGCTCACCTGAGAGTAGTACTTCAGACCCTCAAGGATCGTCAATTATATGCAAAGTTTAGTAAGTGTGAATTTTGGTTGGACTCAGTAGAATTTTTGGGTCATGTGGTATCAAGAGAAGGCATAAGGGTAGATTCCCAGAAGATCAAGGTGGTGAAGAATTGGCCCAGACCGGCGAATCCTTCAAAAATTCAGAGTTTCTTGGGCTTAGCAGGCTACTACTGGAGATTTATTGAGGGCTTTTCATCAATTGCAACCTCATTGACCAGGTTGACTCAGAAAAAGGTGAAGTTCCAATGGTCGGATGCTTGTGAGAAAAGCTTCCAAGAGTTGAAGACCCGACTCACTTCAGCACCAGTGTTGACTCTACTCGAGGTACTGATGGCTTTGTAGTGTATTGTGATGCTTCTAGAGTCGGACTGGGATGTGTGTTGATGTAGCATGGGAAGGTAATAGCATATTCCTCGAGACAACTGAAAGTTCATGAAAGAAATTATCTGACCCATGATCTTGAGTTGGCCGCAGTGGTATTTGCATTGAAGATATGGCGACATAACTTGTATGGGATCCACGTGGATGTATTTACGGATCACAAGAGCTTGCAATATGTGATCACACAGAAAGATCTAAATCTTCGGTAAAGGAGGTGGTTGGAGCTACTGAAGGACTATGACATGAGTGTCCTTTACCATCGGGGCAAGGCTAATGTAGTTGCGGATGCGCTTAGTAGGCTCTCTATGGAGAGTGTGTCCCACGTGGAGGAAGGAAAGAAGGAGTTGGTGAAGGATGTCTACCGACTTGCAAGATTGGGAGTTAGACTGATCGACTCGACTGATGGCGACGTTATTGTGTAGAATGGGTCAGAATCGTCGTTAGTGGTCGATGTCAAATCTAAGAAAGATGAGGATCCAACTTTGAGGAAGCTGAAGGAAGCAGTGCGGAGTCAAAAGGTGGAGGTTTTGTCCCAAGGGGGAGATGGTGTTCTACAATATCAGGGTCGGATATGAGTTTCAAACATTGATAAATTGAGGGTTCGGATATTACACGAGGCACATAGTACCAGATATTCCATTCATCTGGGATCCACGAAGATGTATCAAGACTTGCGGGAAATCTATTGGTGGGATGGTATGAAGAAGGATATCAGTGAGTGCATAGCCAAGTGTCCAAGCTGTCAGCAAGTGAAAGTCGAACATCAAAGGTCGGGACACGTACTTCAGGATATCAGCATCCCCACCTGGAAGTGGGAAGAAATTAACATGGATTTCATTACAGGCGTACCTCGTACTCGGCGACACTATGATTCCATTTGGGTGGTGGTAGACAGGTTAACTAAGGCTGCACACTTTTTACCGGTCAAGACCACAGATTAAGCGGATGATTATGCTAAATTGTATATTCGGGAGTTGGTTCAACTTCATGGAGTGCCCTTGTATATTATTTCAGACCGAGGTACTCAGTTTACCTCCCAGTTCTGGCGGTCTTTTCAGAAGGGACTTGGGACTCAGGTTAAGCTCAACGCAACATTCCACCCATAAACAGATGGCCAGGAGGAACGAACAATCCAGACTCTCGAGGACATGTGTTATGGATTTTAAAGGTAGTTGGGATGATCATTTTCCCTTAATCGAGTTTGCTTATAATAACAGCTATCACTCTAGTATCTAGATGGCACCGTTTGAGGCTCTTTACGGGCGAAGGTGTAGATCTCCCATCAGATGGTTTGAGGTTGGTGAGGCAACTATGATAGGGACAGATTCGATTCACGAGGCGATGATGAAGGTGCAGTTGATAAGGGACTGGTTGAAAACCGCTCAGAGTCATCATAAATCATATGCCGATGTGAGGAGGAGAGATTTGGAGTTTGAGGTGGTATTTCTAAAGGTATCTCCCATGAAAGGAGTCATGCGGTTCGGAAAGAAAGGGAAACTCAGTCCCCGCTATGTTGGTCCCTACCGGGTTGTGAGAAGAGTTGGTAAGGTGGCATATGAGCTGGACTTGCCAGTAGAGTTATCTTCAATTCATCCTGTCTTTCATGTGTCGCTTTTGAAGAAGTGTTTGGGTGATCCAGCCTTAGTAGTCCTGGTGGACAGCATTGGTGTAAAAGACAGTCTCAGATATGAAGAGATACCCGTGGAAATATTAGATCGTCAAGTCCGTTAGCTAAGGAACAAGGAAGTAGCCTCAGTTAAGGTTTTATGGAGAAACTAGCATGTTGAGGGAGCTACGTGGGAAGCCGAAGAGAATATGATGGCTAAATACCCACATCTATTCTCTACCGGCTCAGTTCCGACTTGAGGTACTAGTTTTTGCTCTATGACTCTATCTAGTTTTCATGTTCAGTTCATGTGTACGAGTTTATTTTATGTGTATGAATGTGTATGTGAAGTATGAGATCTGTTCAGCTATGTGGTTTTATTCTGAGGTAGTCATTCCATGAAAATTTCGATTAAAATAGTTAGAATTCGAGTATGATAATTGTATGTTTCTGTTTTCTGCTTGTTTTCTACATTCGAGGACGAATATTTCCAAGGGGGAGATATTGTAATACCCCGAAAGTGCGTAGGAGTAGACCCGGAAGTGAAAAATTAAAAACTGCAGAAAATTAGGAAAAAAATGCCTCAGGATGGGTCAAGGTACGACTCGTTGTGACATACCACGGGTCGTTGTAACGAGTTGTAGTTGGGGAAAGGCTGGGTGACAGTGCAAACCACGGTAGATATGACGACTCCTTGTGGGAAACAACGAGTCGTCGTTAGCAGTCGCGGGAAGGAGTTGGGTGCATCGAGTGAAATACAATGGGAGACCCAATGACCAATTAGGAGAAGCCATGGATCTTTGGTTGTAGTTGTGGTTTGAGGATTAAGTTTTCCAGTAGGCTTGACGGGGGGAAACAACGATCCGTTGTTTGTGGTGATGGGTCGTGGTGTGATCCGTTAGAAGATGAAATGCCAAGGCTTAGGGGACTAACCACAGATGATGTGATGAGTCGTGGGTTGGAGGCACGGGTCGTCCTGTCGACCCGTTGTTTGATTATGAGATATGGATTAGGGCAGTGCTTAGCACGGGCGGATACCACGGGTCATGGTATCTTCCAACGACCCATTGGTTCGTCCGTTGTTTGGTCCAGTGGGCAAATTTCTGCGCAATCAGTAAGGGTATTTCTGTCATTTCTTCATCCTAAGGCCCTATACTATGTCGTTTTAAGCTCGTTTTAGTGGGTTTTTTAGCAAGGAAAAACCTATTCTAAGTGTATTCCTTCCATGCATGCAAGTTTATGAAATTTAGGAAGTGACCAAGAGCTTTTCTAAGGGATTCTTCTCCCAATTTCTCCTTGGGAATCCAATGAGGTGGTAGATTCATTCTTCCCAGGTATGTAGGGTTAGAATGGAGAATCCTTTCACACCCATGCCCAAATTTCGATTAAATCATGAATTCTCCTATTCAAGTTCTATGGGGTTTCATTCAAATGCATGAAAATGTGATTTCTCTTTATGGGTTTGATTTAATTGAGTTTTAATTATTGAATTATGAATGATGGGAAGGTTTTATATTATTTTCTTTAAAATCATGTTTCAAGCTTTTTAAATCTAAAACGCCCATTAATGAAGATTCATGAAAGTTATGATTTATGATGAATATTCAATATTTTGAGGTTATTGATGATGGAAAAGAATGATTTCAAGTTACCCATGTTTATGAGCATATTTTTGAAAGAATTGAATATGTCAAAGTATTGGGCAATGCCCACATGTTGAAGAATGATTTACGATTTNCAAAGATATTGTTATCGTCAAGGTACTGTGGTGTAATAGGAACCGAGAGGATGTTGAGTTCTAAATTGATATTAATATGGATGATTTCGAATTTCTTATCAATTAAGCTTGATTATGCATGCCCCATGATAAATCGATTTATGATCCATTGATCCATTTATGTTTTTAATAAGCCCAACATGTATTATGAATTAAATCATGAATATACTATGTTATATATTATGATCTCATGGAAATATAAACTATATGCATGATCAACAAGCATGTATGTATTATATTAAGCATGAATCATGTTTTGGCCGACCCACGGGCCTTACCTCATGGCTAATTTACTTACCTACACGCATGCTTCTAATTATCACAATTTAACTATCCATGAACTGATGCATGATATACTATGAGCACTATATATATGTTTTGGGAGTACTACCGAACACCGAGTAGGTTGGGGGATCACATTTAAGCCCCGGATCTCATGAACTACGTGCCACCATAGGTATGTTGGGACCCCTCTCATGTTTTTCCCTAGCCCAAATGGCCCTTTCTCATGTGTGATCATGCCCTTCACGGTTCCTATCCTTCGCAAGGTACGAACACCCTCCCTACTAGGGTTATAAGTTGGGTTCATGTGTGCTCGTGTGAGGTATGTCGATTAAGAGAATCTCCCACTGTTCCTCATGATTTATGCATGTTATTAGTATGTATAATGACTCAAATTATGCTAATTAAAGCTCTTCTATTAGGACTATGACTATGTTATGCTATGAATGTTTTGAAAACCCGGAGCCATATGATATGTTATTATGTTTTACGATATGAGCATGACCGCATACTTTCTATGCTGTATCGTTTCATGATATAGGTCCCAGTTCTCAGGCTCATCCTCCTCAGTAGTGGCTTCGAGATCGTTATCAGCTTATTGGTGAATCCTCATGTTTCGAGGGTCGTATGTTCTTACTCTATGTTATTTCTTTACGTTTCTGGAGGTTCGATTAGTTGGGGAGTTGTCCCATCAACCCGTCTTTCATGTTTAGAGGCTTATCAAACTACACGTTGTATTCCGCAGTATTGTATAAGTCTTGCACTAGTTTTTCCCTTACATTATGTTATTGTTACGTTCTTTATGTTAATTCTTCTGCTCATGTGATTGAAATAGATATATGCTCATGACATGTGTCGACTTGGGGTCTCTCAGGACTCGTTGTCCTGTGTTTACAATCCGGGTGTACATTGGGACGTGAAAATATAGGCCTTATTTGTGATGAGATGAACTCGGTAAGAAGATCCAGGATTCCCACAGCTATCCCAGCAGCCCAGCCAGTAGGGGACGTACAAGTGAATGTCCCCATTACACAGGAGCAAAGAGAGACACCAGCTACAAACGCCAGTCATTCAAAGTCAGCTCCCAGCACCTCAGCTACACCACTACCCAGCATGCAGGCTCAGACACCAGCAGGGTACATCTTGGTACCAGAGGACTTCCTGCAAAAGCTAGCTAAGAGATTGACCATGGCAGAGCGTAAGATTCAGCCCGTGATGGGTAATTTTAAACTATGGGTAAAGTCAGAGATAGAGGTAGCAACTCAAGCTCTACATGCCCACCTTGATAATTTTGAGAGAATGGCGGAGAAGAACAATACCAGCAGTCTCCGTGCGGAGTTGGGGGATCTTAGAAGCTAAGTAGTTAAGTTGTCATCACGACAACTAACAGTTTTAGCAGCCCCCACTCTTATGGACCTAAATGCCGAGCTTGATGAGGATATTGATTTGGCAGCATATTGGGAGCCGACCACAATTGGTGATAAAGGCATGAAAAGGACTGCTGAAGATGCTACTGAGGAGAGTTTGAGAAAGAGAAGAAAGAAGGAGAGAAAAGAGCAAGCGGGCTAGAGCAGCGAGCATGCAGACTCATGACACACATATGACTAAGCTGCATGAGAGAGCTAGAGGAGCAGGTAGCTCCACTGCACCCCAGCCCGAGCTTGCCCGTGGCCATGACCCTTTGGGAGAGCCACATTCAGCCCAGATATTTTCAGAGGCCATCCAAGCGGCCACAACTACTGGGGGGGACCACTCCCTTATTGACACACAATTGAGCGTGTCGGCCACCGCTAGCGCCACTATTACAGTGGAGGTACCACCTCCGCGAGATGACAGGAGCACCTAGTGCGCCACCGGTATATCCTCTTCCCTATGTTCCTGTAGATGATGTTTCGTGGACGAAGCTTACTTTACAAAAAACGGGAGGGGTGTACTTGTTATTTTTTGGATTTTTGGTTCGTCTGAGGATTTTTCTTGCCGTGTTTCTTTTCCCTCAAACATGTTATCTAGTAGAACCGGCATGTGTAGGATTTTAATTTTTAGTTTGTGATTTTTGTTTAATTAGAAAGTAACTTAGGAGTACTCATCCAATAAAAATGCACTAGTTTTGGTTTTTGAAAAAAAATTGACCTTGTTTAAAAATTTTCTGATACAGTAGCTATGTATTTGTGACAACATGCATGATTAGTGTGGATCTTTGGATGTCATTTAGTTTGTCAACATGAGTAGTTTTGTTAAGCCATGTATAAATTAGACAGAGGAGGTGAAAATAGTTCATGTACCATGTGTGAGTATGGTATATTAGTCAGTCCAGTATTGTGGTGTAGATCTAGAACTTGCCTGGTTAGTCTCTGCATAGGCTAAGGATGGTTGGTTAGGATATGATCATAGGCCATTTTTGTTTAGCTCACTTTTAGCCTATATTGCTCTACCAAAGTTGCATGAATCCCTTGATCCCAAGTTTGAGCTTTAATAGACCATGATTTCTTTGATTTACGGATTAACCATACCCATTTTTTTTAATGAACCTATTTTTGCCCTGGTCCTTCCTTGGATATTGTGAACCTCAACATAAGAAAATTTCTTAAGTTGAGGGTGGCTAGATTAGGGGTGCATAAAAGGTGAGAACGGAAGAAAGGAAAAGAAAAGGGAAGAAAGAAATGGTGAAAAATAATGTGTGGTGAGATGAAAAGAAAAGGATGAAAAATGCTGTAAATGTTGAGAAATAAAGCTCAAAGAAAATTTGAAAATGTTGAAAAAAAAGTTGAAAACTCACCACACCCATGCAAGTGTGAATAAATAGGAGAAAAAGGGGGAAAAGGGGAATGAAAGAATAAAAGGGTGAATTAGGTGAATGGTGTAGCCAATGTATGTAGTGCCAAGGAAGGAATAGTCACTTATAAAATC
>JACEIK010005512.1:9866-78471 GCA_018107945.1 Datura stramonium | reverse complement strand
CCGGGAAAAATTATCCCTAGTATAAATAGAACACTTAGGTTCATTTTTAATTATTCTGACTTGGTGGAGCAAGAACATGGGTTACAGGCAGTTTTGAGGAAGAAAATTCTTAGGGTTTTCTCTATCCCTTTCTTCTTCCTTTCAATTGTTTGCATAATTTCCATTCATTTAACGATGTATAACCCACAAATGAGTGGCTAATTCTCTTTCTTGCTGAGGTTATGAACTATTGTGTTGAAATGTAATTATTGAATTGCTGGTTTATTTTATCTTTTCTTCTGCGGTTGTTCTATTTAATTCTTGTTCTTACTACGTTAATATCTGGCCAATGTTAATGTAAATCCAAAAAGTCCGGTTTCACCCGAGAGGGTGTGGCGGAAAGTTGTGAATTAATAGGATATGATCTGTTCTTGGTTTGGGAAAATTGGGAATTGATTTACCTTCAGGATAGAAGTATACCTGAAAGTCGTATTAGTCATGTGTGGAATCGGTTTTGTATAGCTAGAACTTGAATTTCTTCTTATCACGAAAATGTAGGCGGAAGGTTCATGATTCTTAAGTTGGGTTAAATACGAGAGTTTCAATCCATAGGCATAAGTTCCGACTAGCAACCGGATGAAAAGATAAACCATGTACATCAATAGTTAGTTTCTTTACATGTTCTTTGTAGCCTCAGCATGCTCCTTACTATAGTTCAGACTCAAGCGTATAGATACTTTAGTTTAGCATAAAAAATATATCTTCAAAATACACAAACTTTTCTTTACATTGTTGTCTTCATTGTTGTGGTTATAGTAAATTGACACTAAAAGGGTTTCACCCGTATTCTGTTCCTGTGGGTTCGATACCTTGCTTTAAAGAGCCACTATATTACTTATCACGACCCGTACACTTGCGGGCTCATCACTAAGCATGCTGGAAGGATAGGGAAGGAACTACAGGTTTCACCCCGTATTCCTGTTCCTGTGGGTTCGATATTCCGGTTCTTAAAAAGAGCCACTATATTACTTGTACGACCCGTACACTTGCGGGCTCATCACTAAGCATGCTGGAAGGATAGGGAAGGAACTACAATTCCTAACACTGAAAGTCTATATCCTAAACACTGACGGAGTGACTGACTTCAAACTAAGATACATGACTGAATTGAATTCGTGAAACACACATACATACTAAGACATGAGAGGGACTTAGAGAAATAAACTTGACATGAAACTAGATAGAGTACAAGGAGGAAACTCATACCTCATGCTGGAACTAAGCTGGAAGGGAAGAGGTGAGGGTTCTTGGCCATTTTATTTGCTTCGCCTTCCCATGTAGCTCCCTCAACTAGCTGATTTCTCCACAAAACCTTCACCAAAGCTACCTCCTTATTCCTCAACTTCTGAACCTAACGATCAAGGATCTCAATTGGAACCTCCTCATAAGTCAGGCTATTCATCACACTAATGTTCTCTACCAGAAAACTAGAGTTGGATCACCAATATACTTTTTCAACAAGGATATATGGAAAACTAGATCCACTGATGCTAACTCTGCAAGCAACTCTAACTCATAAGCCATATTGCCAACACATCTCAGAATCTTGTAAGGACCAACAATACCGGGGACTAAGCTTTCCTTTCTTGCCAAACCTCATCACCCCCTTCATGGGTGACACCTTCAGAAATACTCAATCATCAACGACAATTTGATCACTTAGCCACAAACTATACAATGTCCTTCTTCATGCCATTCCACCAATAGACTTCCCATAAGTCACAGTACATCTTGGTGGCACCTGGGTGGATAAAATATCAAGAGCTATGAGCCTCTCTCAACATCTACTCTCTCAATTCACCCACATCAGAAATACATAGTCGGCCCTGATTTCGAAGTACAGTATCTCCCCTTGGGAGAAAACCTCCATTTTATGATTCCGAGCAGCTTTCTTAAACTACACTAGGATAGGGTCCTCATCTTTTCTTGCCTTAACTCCATCATAATTGAAGATTCTGATCAATTTTTAACAATAACACCCCCATTTGTTGAATCGGTAAGACGAACCCCCAAGCGTGCAAGCCGATGGACATCCTTCACCAATTCTATCCTCCCATCCTCAATATAGGAAACATTCTCCATGGACAACCTACTAAGAGCATCTGCCACTACATTGGCCTTGCCCAGATGGTAAAGTACACTCATGTCATAGTCTTTGAGAAGTGCAGGCCATCTTCTTTGCTGCAAATTCAAGTCCTTTTGAGTAAACACATATGGAAGACTCTTGTGGTCCGTGAACACATCCACATGCACCCCCTACAAATAGTGCCTCCAAATTTTCAAGGCAAACACCACCGCTGCTAACTCAAGATCATGCATCGGGTGATTCTTCTCAAGAGTCTTAAGTTATCTTAGGGCATAAGCAATAATGTTCCCATGCTGCATCAAGAAATACCCTATGCCAATCTTACAGGCATCAGAATATACCACAAAGCCATTTGTGCCCTCTAGAAGGGTCAAGATCGGAAGAGAAATAAGTCAAGCCTTTAACTCCTAAAAGTTTTTCTCATAAGCCTCAGACCACTAAAATTTGACCTTTTTCTGAGTCAACTTAGTCAAAGGTGAAGCAATGGATGAAAATCCCTCTACAAACCTTTGGTAATAGCCAGCGAAACCCAAAAAGATCCTGATATTAATAGGGTTAACGGGTCTAGGCCAGTTCTTCACCGCCTCTATCTTTTGAGAGTCTAACTGAACAACCTCACTAGACACCACATGGCCAAGAAATGCAACTGAATGCAGCCAAAACTCACACTTGCTAAACTTAGAAAATAGCTAATGGTCCTTAAGAGTCTGCAACACAATCCTCAAGTGAGCGACATGCTCCTCCTCACTCTGAGAATACACCAGGATATGGTCTATGAAGATAATAATGAACATATCCAAATACTTCTTGAACACTCTATTCATCAAATTCATAAAAGCTACAGGAGCATTTTTTTAGTCCAAAATACATAACAAAAAACTCATAATTACCATACCAAGTCTTTAAGGCCATTTTTGGAATGTCACACTCCCTAACTCTGGGCTGATGATAGCTGAATTTGAGGTCTATCTTTGAGAAGCACTTAGCAACCTAAAGTTGATCAAACAAGTCATAAATCCAATGAAAGGGATACTTATTCTTGATTTTGACTTTGTTCAATTAGCAATAATCAATGCACATTCTAAGAGAACCATCTTTCTTTCACACGAACAGGACTAGAGCACCTTACGAGAACTTACTAGGCCTGATTAAACCCTTATCTAAGATCCTTTAGCTGCTCCTTCAACTACTTTAGCTCGACTAGAGCCATTTCGTAAGGAGGAATGGATATGGGTTGCATATCCATGAGAAGGTCAATACCAAAGTCAATCTCTCGCTTGAGAGAGACCTCTAGTAGATCATTTGGAAACACCTTTGGATACTCATATACAACCGGACTGACTAAACAGTCGGGATTTTAGACTCAAAATTCTTAACTCGAACTAAATGGTATACACAATCCATGGAGGTCATCTTCCTGTCCTTTAGATAGGAAACAAAGCGACCTACATGCATAGCTGAACTACTCTTCCACTCTAGGGCTGGCTCACCTGGAAATTGAAACTCTACTGATCGAGTTCTATAATTGATCGAGGCATAACATTAATACAACCAATCCATACCACAAATAACATAAAAAATTGTCATGTCTAACTCTACTAAGTCGACTGATGTGACTCTCTAGAGGACAATAACTGGGCAGTTTCTATAAACCCATTGAGAATATAACTGACTCACCGATAAGAGTAGAGACTGAGAAGGGTTTTGAGAGGATTTTTGGATTAACACCAAAATTGACAGCAACATAAGGAGTCACGAAGGCTAAAGTGGCTCCTGGATATAACAATGCATACACATCAAGATGGAAAATTTTGTAACATACCAGTGACCACATTTGGTGAGCTCTCCTGCTTCTGGAGTGATGATAGAGAAGAGAAATGGTTTCTGTGTTGTCCGCCACCATCACTATAGGATGTTGTTTAGATAGGCGAGATGCTGGAGCTACTAAAATGGTAGCTAGGGCACAGTCTCTACCGTTACCCTATCTAGCTCATAGGAAATCCCTGAGTCTATGCCCGAGCTTCCCACACCCAAAACAAGCATCTACACAAAATAAGCACGCCTCTGGGTGGTTCTTGCCACACATATTGCAAGTTGGGAAAGTGCGCCCCTTGACATGCTCCTCTGAATATAGGAGCCTGACACTCTACCTCTCTGAACACCCATCAGCCCCAGATAGAACATTAGTTGATGATAGGGTGGGGGTTGACAACCTCTGTTGAGACTGTGGACGGTTTCCACCATCGATCCTCTATTGGAAAAACTCAAAGTGCCCTACTCTAGCTTAGTCTCCCTCTTTCTCTTCTTTAGCTTCTCGTCCTCGATCTGCTAGCCATATATTATCAATAGAGAGATATCCATGTCACTAATAAGCATAGCGGTGCTACACTCCTTGTCCACTAAGTCTAAGACTCCCATTACAAACTTGCTCATACGAGCCCATGGATCGGGAATAATCTCTGGAGCGTACTTTGACATTTAAGTGAATCTCAAAGCATACTCCTGCACTTACATCCTGCCCTGCCTCAAATTGAAAAACTCTGCCACCGTGGCTTCCCTCAACTCCCAGGAAAGAACTTGTGATGAGTTGGTAATTTACCAACTCATTAGGATATTAGACATGAGTTATTGTTTGGTTTTCAAGTCTTTTAGGTATATTTTATGCTCTTTATCCTTTATCTTTACAGGTAATTAACTTTACTAGAAAAAAGCATGAAATTGAGCAAAAGGCATGAAATTGGAGATGACGACCGGTGCTCCACCAGAGGACACTAGCAAAACGCCGACTGACCATAGATGCCTACTATGCTGAGGAAGAATGGCTACCAACGAATTGCTCTAGAACCCGTTGGCCATCAGCTTTGATCGACCAGTGGACCATGGACTAGCACCGACAAACCGTCTGTGACTCGCAACTGACGCCCATCAGAAAAGGGCAAAAGTGTTCATCTCAGAAAAAAGGAGCATTTTTTTACCCTACATTTGTACATCTCAAAAAGAAACTGAACTTGCTATTCCAAAATTTTTGGCATGGTATTACATATTGAATGGAGAGAAGAAAATGGAGAATTGAATTGTAGAGAGAGAAAGCTTCATCTTCTTCTTTGAAAAGGTAGAAAAACTCCATTAGAGATCAGAACCTTGTGCTTGAATTTTCTTACTCATTTTGTTAAATGGATATTGAATTATTTCTTAATGTAATGTCTTCTTCTACTTATATGAGTAGCTATCATATTCCTTACTAGGGGTGTGTGAATGATTGGGGTTGATTTGGATTGGATATTGTTCAATTGATCTTAGATTTACTCTATTAGTATAATTCTATTTTTTCATCTATGTGTTAATCTAAATACTCATAGTTGCAAATGTGAGTTGTATTTACTTACTCTAATTTTGCTTGAAAAAGGAATTTACAGTATAGGTGATGAAACATTAATGGGTAATTGGATTTTGATCATTTGGGGTTGGGCTAGAGATAGCCAAAATCCATTATCAAGTGCCCATTGATAATCAAAGCTATAAATAGTTGATTCTTACCCAAGTTGATGTGGTTGTTGTGAAATGGACTATGGGGTTTGAGAAAACACGAGGTATAAGACACCTAATTGGTTGAAAAACGTAAGGTGCCACCTCATCCACAACTAATTATACTATTGAGTAATACTAGGAGCTATTAATAATTTCAATCCCATGATGCCCCGATAATATCACACCCCTAGTAGTCTCTCCTTTCGTATTTTCTATGCTTTGTCCCTATTTTCATGAGCAAATTTTGTAGTTCAATTGAAAAGTTGTGATTTTCCCAAGTTTTACTTTATTGTTGTTGAGACATTGATGCAAGTGACTTCAATTTGATAGACAACTCTTGCGTGATCAACTACTCTTCCCTATGGGATTCGACCCCGACACTCATTGGGTATTTTGTTTTTCCAATGATCGTTTACACTCTCACGTTAAGAGGAGTGAATTTGGAAGTTATCAACTCGTCTAAAAATGTTATCACAAAGTCATCCCATCTTATAGGAATGACACCTACTCTTCGACCCTCCTTCCACTAGCGAAACCAAATGTGTGCTACCCCCTTGAGCTGGTAGGAAGCCAAATCTATAATCTCCTCTTCTAAGAAACCCACAATCTGGGTGATATTATGAATCTCCTCAATAAAATCCTATGGATCCTTATCTAGTTTGGAACAATAGAACTCGGGAGGGTTCAGCCGGGTAAAGTCCCATGCCCTTGCTGCCGCAACACCCTCATTAGGTTTCACAGGTGCATCATAGCCTGGTATAACATCTGAAAGGAAGCCCTAAAATCAACATGAGTCACCTGCTCATGCATAGGATCTGCTGGGACTAGTGGTGCTGGATGGTACCCCTGGTCAGGAGGGTGTCCATACCTTGCCAAGGGTAGGAACCATGAAGGCTTGATATCACTCCTGAACCTAGTAGCATAAGGTAGACACTTTCAACTGGCAAGGACTCCATAGGCTAGTGCCAAGGAAAACACTGTCAACTGGCGAGGACCCCTAGTCTTATGGTGACACGTAGTTATAGGACTTGGGTTGTCTAGAACCCTTATCCACTCGGTTTTAAATACTACTCCCAAAAAATACATAGTGATCATATCATAGTCATGAAATATACTTGGTTTTACATGGGATAGTTAGAAATCATGATATTCATAAGTAGCATAACATAAGTGAACTAGCTATGAAAAATAATGTCAAAGATCAGCCATGATACAAAATCTTGAAATTCATGAGATTCATCCATAATAGGGTAACTTATCATAACAAGTTAGTCATTGATAGGCTATTGAATTTGAAGATAAATTTCCTNCATCCATAATAGGGTAACTTATCATAACTTTAAAATATAGATTTCATAATAGAACTTAGTAGAAAACATGTAATTACAATCATAAAATATGATTTAGAACATGAGGGAATCATCGTTGAAGAGATCATGAAGCTTTCATCAAAATTAGATGTAACCCTTGATTTATAAGAAATTCATAATTGGAAACTTGAATTCATGAAATTGATTTGAAGTTGGGCATGAGGATGGAAGGATTTATCCTATCCTTGACCCTACATAATTGGGATTGAAGAGATCTTGCTAGGGTTTGAAACCCAAGAGAATTAGAGAAGAAAAAGGACCTTGATTACTTGAGGACTTGAGGGGATTTGTTTTTCAACTTCAGATATTAGGAATAGAATGAGGGTTAAGAATGAATAAAACACTTAAATACACCCTTTTAAGATCATAAAATGACTTAGTTTAAGAGTTAAGAACATAAGAAGTACGAAAATTCCCTTAATAACTCGACTGAAAATTTCACCTCGATAGACCTAATGGATCACTTAACGATCCGTTAGTGGACTTGATGGGTCGTTAACATCCATCAGTTACTTCTGAAGCATGATTTCAACTCTCTGATCCTCACTTAATGCCTTATCTTAACAATTCATCATCACACCTAACGAATCAATGCTTCAGTCATTGAGACTGACAGAATTTCATATTTTTCTCCAACTTCCCCTCTTAACAGATCACTTGACAATCAAGTGTCCTAATGGATCACTTGACAATTCATCCTATGATCTGGTGCAAATTCTGTTGTTTTCTCCGCTTCATTCCTCGGGTCTAATCTAAGGAATTTTTGGAGTATTACACAGCCTGTCAAAAGGCTCACCAAGTAATGGCCTTATACCACATCTGCAGAACTCTTTATGTGATTGATAGGACGGTCTATCCTCTGGGTTTACGTGCCATGAACTAAGATGTTATTTTGGGCCTAACTTGTCTGCTTGTAGATACTTGCCCATGATAGACAAGTCAATCTGTGAATTGATTCCATGGTTCATCCTTTGCATCCACAGATCCTTACTTGTACTTCATTTATCTTAAACTTTTAACTTCGGCTTTGCAACCTGTTTTCCAGTACATGGACACAAATACCATCATATCTTAAAAAACACACTTAAGAATCACAAAATCCTCTATTAAAAGCATCAGTTTGTGCCGTGAGATCCCAACATATCAATTCATGACATACCTATACACAAGACTCTACTAGATATATTGTAGACTCCCTAGGACACGACCTTCTCTAATACCAAGTTTGTCACACCCCAACCTCGAGGGATGCAGAAAGCACCCGATGTCTATTTGCCAGAGCATACCACATACATCACCTGGACAATCTACAACTCAAGTGACCAAAAAGGCCATAATATGAAATCAAAGATATAGTGCAATAGCTCTCTTGCAAACACCTAGTCAACGCATATATGCAACAAAAAAGGATGACAAGATCATACATTGTCATCAAGGCCAGTAAGACTACACAACATACATACTCAAAACTCATTTTATGAGTTAAACAAGCCTCAACAATAATATAACTAATAACTAAGTGGGACAAGACCCCACTTTCCCCAAACATCTAGTTTATATAGCAAAACAGAAGGGATACTTGATCGTTGATGTGTCGGGAGTTTGCGACATATATTTGCTTCATTTCATAGAGTTTTGTATATTTTTAAGTACTAATTTAAGTCAAAACTAACCTTATTATTCTATGTTTTAGAAATCAAATTGAAATTAAGAAAATAGGCATTAAAGTCGCTGAATCTACCCAAAAATTAGAATACAATTACAGAAATAGTCAAAAGACGATTTAGAAGATGATCAGTCTTTCAAAAGATGACTTAGAATATGGTCAGTCTTTTAAAAGATGGTTCAGAAGATGGTAAGTATTTTTAAAAGATGGTCCGTCCTTCAAACCTGGGACCTCCAAAAGTAAATTTTAGCTAGTGTTCTTGGCTTAGTATAAATAGCCCATTTACATATTTTTAAAGGGAGTTTTGAGTATTTTAGCATAGTTTTAGATAGTTTTAGCTAGTTTTCAATTTTTATTTCATAGCATTGTAATTGAAGTTGAAGATCAAGTTTCTCAATTCAAGTTATCATCTCTCATCATTGATTGGTGAGTAAGAATGTGTAATTACTTTCTCCTTCTTCTTCTTTTGCTATGGGTAACTAAATTCAGATATATGGTTATAAACCCTAATGATCTCAATTGGATAAATTTGATTGTGGGCTTAAGAAATTTGATTGATTTTTGTTTTATAAAGTGTGATTGATGATGCAAGTCATTCATCCTACCCAATTACCTTTATGGTTCTTGAAAGAGCGAATTTAGTTTGGGTTTAGCATTAACCAGCAATAAATCAAGGCTCTAAATCTTGTTTAATGGATTCTTCTAGACATAGGATAAATTCCAATGAGCAAAATGCAATCAGGTGGAAGGGTGTTCTCTTCTATTTGAAAAGGTTGAGGTAGATTGATACCATTGGTCTTATTGAAAGATACCCATTGGTTTTCTAAGTGATTTCTTGCATATTCATCAAAATCCCATTTTCAATTTTCCCATATTAAGTGATTTATGGGGATCGATCCAAATTTGGGGTCAATTCCATTGAATTTTCTCCTTATTGAATTTCAACTTATTTTAGATTTTAGGTGATCATACTCTTTTATATCTAATCCGAGTAGTTTCTCAACTTTTAAGTCGAATTTGAATGGTTTGATATTAATATCCTAAACAAAGTCTCTATGGATACGATCCCTACTCTTAAGTTGGGTAATTATACTATACTAGTCGTACACATTCTCACTAGTTGAGGTGGATCAAGGGGGATTTTGTTAATTTGGAACTGAGGCCAAGGATTTTAGTATTAAGTGATGTAATTTGAATTTTAGTTAGTTTGATTGATTATAATACAGGTGCCCGAGAAGATTCACTATGGCATCATGGAAAGAAAACGGGTTTGGTGGTTTCAACTCATATCTTAATGAACCATGCCCATATTATGAAGGACCTCATTTTTGGAAAGATTGTAAACATGCACCTAAATAAGAGGTGTGTGCATCTTATCACTCTTATGATGGGTATAATTGCAATTTATGTGGTGGTCGAGGTGGACATTGGGGTGATTGTCCCAACTATTATGCCTTCTTCCCATGATACTCTAATGAAAATGCTAGTTGATTTTTGAGTATGACATGAACAATGACAAGGCATGTAAAGAACAAAGTGTCAAATTTGAGAGAACCCAAGCAATGCTCCAAAATTTGTTGGATCAAAATTCTAACCTAGAAGAGATCAACAAATCTATTTCGGAAAATGTCATGGAACGGGAAAGAGGAAAAGATTCATTTGAGGATACACTTCCCAAATCCATAGTGTTGTCTACTCTTGAAGAAGAAATGGTTGAAGAAAAGATCCCTTGTTCTCAAAGAGGAGACATTGAGGAGCGAAATCGGAAAAAGTGCACATAATGCAAGTCTTAATCAAAATATGGGAATAAGATCAACTTGAAGATGAGGAAATTATTCAAAAGATGGATATTTCCATGGATGGACTTTTTCATGTCTTGGACAACTCCCATCATGAAGAAGAACTTGACAAGGTGGAAATTGTGAGCCATGATTCGTTATTAAGAGGATCACTGTGAGACACTTCATGGGTGATGGAAGAATTCTTCATGTTGAGCAAAGCAATGAAGTGGAGCTCCTAGAATTTGCTACCCAAAATTTGGAGACCAAATTAAATGCTATTTTTAAGGCATGAAATACTCAACATCAAATGGTCACGGGTAGTAATTTGAAGAAGTTTCCAATGAAGAAAAGGTCAAGATGGATTTTGAAGAGCTAAAGGTGATTTTCCAACAAACCAATCCAAAAATACTACAAGATATTGAAATCGAAAAAATGACACTAGAGTTGCAACGAAAAATACATCAAATCATTTTTGAGGACTCTAGTGCATTTAAGGGTGAGGAGTTCAAGAAATAAGAAAATTTGAAAATGTATCGACGTAGACCACATTCAAACTAATTTTCAATATTGTGCTTGGTTAAAAATAAGGAAAATAAGGCAACTGAGTCTATGGAGGATCTTGGAGGGAAGGATCAAAGTGATCTCACTTTGAAGTTTTTCATGCCAAGAAAGAAAAATGACATTCCTATTTAAAGTCCAAAAAGTGCAAAATGAAATACTCGAGAGATGGCCTCCCTGTGTTCATACCACTGCCCATAAGCATCACAAAAATCTTGATTCAAAGTTAGGGCGACAGTTCATATCCTCAAAGTGGAAAAAAATGTAATGACACTTAGCTTCTTAGGAGGCAACTCAGGGGATGCTATAAACATTCTTCATTATTTCACCCACTTCTTGAGCTTTCAGTGAACTAGTGCGCCACGTGCACCTCAGGGAGTTCCTACCCTTGATCTTACATTTTACATGCACTGGGGATATTTCATAATGTTTAATTTGGGGATGTATGAGGTTTTTTCTTGTGATATATAGATTTTGAGGATAGTGTTTGTAGTACTCTTGTTTTTCTAGGTAGTTTAGATGTAGTAGTTGTTTTTTATTTATAAATGTAGAGTGCTCCTTGATTTTTTTAGCCATGGTTCTTTCCTGGGAGGTTTTATTTCTATTTAATCTGGCAAAATAATGTAGTTAAGTATCCTAGTGTATGGGCCTAATGATAGATTGTTAGGTGACATCCTTAAGGGTACTAGCCTACAGTTTGAGTCGTTCTTGGTTGAATAAAGTGTTTTTTGGCTTAGCTGGTGGTGACACATGAGATTATAGCATGCTTATGAAATTCTTTGAAAAATGTCACCCCTCAAAATTTTTGCCATAATTGTTATGTATTGGCATGTTTACCTCTATTTTTGACATTTAATTGTGCTAATTTTAATAATGTATGCCTAGTTGCAAGTAATGTGGTTAGTCCATTTGATATCCATATGCCATTGTGTGGTGAGAAATTTTATTTGTTCACTTGATTTTGTCACATTCTAGAACTTGTCTTGCTACTTCTGCTTGAGCTTAGGATTGACTATGGGTTGTAGAGATGTACTTAGGCCTTCTTTGTGCTTCACAAGCCACATTTGCCTAAATAGACCTACCAAATGATGCATGTATCCCTAATCACCCATTTTGAGCCTAAAAATCCTTTTTCTTGATCAACCGAAATGAATGCCAAAACCAATTCTCAAGTTGACCCTCTTTTGAATACATCCTCCTTGACACTATGAAATGTGATGAAAATGAGTAAAAAGGTACAAGTTGGGGGTGATAAGGTGGAAAATAAAGAAAAGAGAAAAAATGAATATTTGATCATATCCCAAGTTGTATTGAGCAAAGGGCTAAAAAGAAGAAAAATAAAAGAAAACAGAAGAGAAAAAAGTCCTCACCACGACTCGTGATGCGACCCGTGAGGACTCCATAAGAATTTTGGGCAATGAGGCTAATGGGAGCTAACCACGAATCGTCGGGTCCCCTGACAACTCATACAGTTAGTCATTGGCAAGATTTCGGATTTGGGGAGAAACCTTCTAGTGCACCTCACGACTGGACCCCACGAGTCAACCCTCACCTCACGACTAGTTAGGTCCCTCGTGGTGACCAACAGTAGGTATCAGGAAGTGTACCTCACGAGTGTGACCACGAGTCGTGGTCACTGATCACGACCTGTTAGGTCACCCGTGAGGACTGACGATTAGTTTTCTCCTGCGAGCTTTTAAGGGTATTTCAGTAATTTCCTACCCTCCTAGACTCTAAACTACATAGTTTTAAGCATATACATTGCCTCCAAGTTCATGGGACTTCAGATGAGGTGAGANGGGTATTTCAGTAATTTCCTACCCTCCTAGACTCTAAACTACATAGTTTTAAGCATATTTTCATACTTATTAGAGGGGTTAAACAATTTCTTTCCTTATTCTCCCCATCCAGACTCTCAAAAATTATCATAGAACTTCTATCAGATCTTTTTAGAGCAAGAGCTAGGGCAACCTTTTCTACTCAGTTTCTCAAGGAAATTCTTCAGGATTCTTCACTGGGTTTGTGGGAATTCAACACGGGAATAGTTCTTTCCTTGTGTCCCAAAATTCCTCCTTATCTCTTTCTATCAGTTGTAGCCCTGAAACTACTGAATGTCAAGAATTGCTAGTCATACTTCATCTAAACCATGTGGGATATTATACCATGTTAATTCCAGATATTCTCCACCAGTTCGTAACTAAAATGATGTTAAATCTTGTGAAGTGAAATTTAGTCCTACTGCTTGAATTAGAAAATCTTGAAATTGCATTAGTGCTTGAATTTCAAAATTTTGCTTGTATTTATAAATATTGTGGACTCCCATGATGTTAGTAGTAGTGAAACAAAATCAGATTGTCATTAGTTCAGTTTTAATAAGAATGTTAGAATTCTCAGTGTTAGTCAGAAAATGTCAGCTGATCAGTTTTACTACAGAAATTCTCGAGGTGTCAGTAGTACCTCCCAGTTATCAGAATCAGATTCAGAATTCAGTTTTATTGGTTCATTAGGCGGTCATGACACTTTAGATTAAAAAAACTCTGACTAGCCTTAGGAACCTAGTTTTAGATTTTAGTTTGTTCTTTAGACGGTTACGACGCTTCCAGATAAGCAGCTCTGACTGGCCTTAGAACCCAGTTCTAGAATCTGGTCTGATAAGACTCTCAGGGTGCTTTCAGATATGTATCCCTGACTAGTCTTAGGCCCCAGTTTTTAGCTATCAGCTTAGTATTCATTCTAGGATTTCCAGTGGGAGTAGGACTTAGCACCAAGCGGACTGGGGTTCCAGCGCACCCAAGTTCCCAGAACTACGTTGCCACCGTAGGTTATAGTATTTATTGTCCTGATTGGCCCCAGACCCTTGTGATCACCCAGTTCGTGCCTTTATACTCTGGCAAGGTATATTGGGTCCTACCAATGTGGTGTATACGTCAAACTCCACGTCTTTCTCACGTGGTTATATGTCGGTTATAGACTCTCCCACTAGTCAGTTCAGTCCAGTTTCAGATAAGTTCAAATCAGTATAGCAGATTTAGAACATGCTTTGATCATTAGACAAGGTTTATTAGACCATCTCAATTATTTCATTCATTCAGTTCAGTAGCTTTTGTCGGTCATTGCATGTCTTTTCAGTTAAACATTTTATTCCATTATGTTATGTTTTCTCCCACTTACTCAGTACATGCAAAGTACTAACGCATACTTTTATGTTGTATCATTTTATGATACAGCTGCAGGATCTCAGTCTCAGCCTCGTTAGCCAACCACTCACCGAAGACCTCATCTATTCTAGTTAGTGATTCCTCATTCTTTGAGGATAGAGATTATTTACTTCAGTTATATTTTCTTTTCTTCTATTTGATTTAGAGTTAGCTGGGGGCTTGTCCCAGCAACTCATCAGTCATAGTGACTTTCAGACGTAGATTGGTTTTGTTTCAGACTTGTAGTTCATTTTAATATTTTCAAATATTATAAACCAGCTTTGCTTCTCTCAAAGTATTTATATTTTTGCCTTAGACTTCCGATGTATATATTTATATGTTACCCAGAATGCCAGTGTATGATAGACCAGGGGTTAACTTGGGGTCACTTGTGAATCCAAGTGCCATGTCCCATCTAGGATGTAAGCACGGAGCGTGACAAACTTGGTATTACAACACTAGGTTTAGAGTATCCTCAGATGTTTGAAAGCCACATCGAGTAGAGTCCTCTTCATGGGTGTGAAGCGCGCCACACTTATGAAGGGGAGGCTATAAGATGTTATTAGGAAAATTCCCTTTATTTCATACTCCTTATCGTGCGATGAAATTCAGTTTCAGAATCATTCTCCTAACTCGTGCTTTATTTCATTTCAGTGAATCATGCCTTCGCAACATGGTAACGGAAGAAGGGATGGTAATGCTCACCGACTTGCCCCACCAGCCCCGACAACCCCTCAAGATGGCTCGGTGTATACCGCAGAATTCAGGGCAGCCATTCAGCTGCTCGCCCAAACTGTTACCAACTAGGTTCCAATAGGTGGTTCCAATCAATAAAAATGGTTCCGTAGTAGCTGCCTGAGTGCAGGATTTCACCTAGATTAACCCTCCAAATCTTCATGGATTTAAGGTGTGAGAGGACCCACAAGAATTTGTGGATGAAATTAAAAAGATCACCCGAAGGGTGTCAGTCCCTCAGAGAGTGCCCACTTGGCTGCTTACCAGCTGAAAGGGTCAACCCAGGTCTAGTATGAATAGTGGAAGGAGGGGAGGCTAGCGAAAGTAGGACCGGTGTAATGGAAAGAGTTCACTATAGCCTTCCGGGAAAGATTCTTCCCTCGGGAGCTCAAGGAGGCAAAGGTAGAAAAGTTCATGAATTTGAGGCAGGAAAACCAGATAGTAGAAGAGTATGCTCTAGAGTTCACCAGTTTGTCCAGATACGCTCTAGAGATGGTGGCCGAGCCAAGGGCTCGCATGCTAAAATTTGTAAATGGGGTGTCGAACCTGGTCCTCAAAGATTGCAGGACAATGATGCTGATTAAGGATATTGACCTCTCCAGCTTGATTGTCTAAACCCAACAAATTGAGGCTAAAAAACTGAGGGACATGGAGCGAAAGAACAAGCGGGCAAGGACTGGCCAATCATATTATGGCCACTAGAGGTCTGACAGTGGCAGCCGCCCATAGCAGTAGCAGAGGGCTCCAACACCCAGCTCAGCCAGCACCCCTACCTTTCGATCCCGCTAGGATCAGAGGGGTGGAGCATCTAGCTCTCAGTCCCAGAGCAACAATGTTGGTAACAAGTATCCATCTTGCCCCAAGTGCGGCAAGAACCATCCAGGAGAGTGTCTTCAGAGTCGAGAGGGTTGCTTTGGTTATGGACATCTTGGTCATCGGCTTAAGGAATGCTCATCAATAGGACGAGGAAGGTCACAATCCACTACCTTAGTATCTCCAACAGGCCGACCAGCTCAGCAGGCTAACACATCAGGTACGGAGGGTGGTAAACTCCAAAACCGTTTTTATGCATTATCATCTCGTTAGGATCAGGAGAACTCACAGGATGTGGTCACGGGTATGTTATAACTTTTCCACCTAGATGTATATGCCCTGCTAGATCTAGGGGCCACACGATCATTCATTACTGCGTACATAGCTGTTCGATTTAATATCAGTCCATAGGTCATCTCAAAACCCTTTTCAGTCTCTACCCTAGTTGGCGAGTCAGTTAGAGCCATTCGAGTCTATATAAACTGCCCAATTTCAGTCTTTAATAAAGTCATTCCAGTAGACCTTGTAGAGTTATACATGGTCGATTTCGACCTCATTCTTTGCATGGATTGGTTACACTCCGGTTATGCCTCAGTCGACTGCAAACCTAGGGTCATCAGGTTTCAGTTCCCTAATAAGCTAGCTCTAGAATGGACGGGCAGTAGTTCAGCTCCTAAGGGTAGGTTTAATTCCTACCTTAAGGCCAGGAAGCTCATATCTAAGGGATGTATCTACCATTTAGTTCGGGTCAAGGATTCTGACTCTATGACCCCACCTATCCAGTCAGTCCCTATTGTCAGCGAATTTCCAGATGCGTTCCCCGAAGATCTTCCTGGAGTTCCTCCTGAACGGGAAATGACTTTGGTATAGACCTTATTTCAGATACTCACCTCCTTATAGAATAGCCCTGGATGAACTTAAGGAGTTGAAGGAGCAGCTAAATGATCTTATTGATAAGGGTTTTATTAGATCCAACATCTCTCCCTGGGTTCTCTAAGTGTTATTCATGCAAAAGAAAGACAGTACCCTCGGAATGTGCATCGATTACCGTCAGTTGAACAAGGTCACAGTCAAGAACAAGTATCCCCTACCCCGAATTGATGACTTGTTCGACCAACTTCAGGGAGCCAGCTATTTCTCCAAAATAGATCTCAGGTCGGGGTATCATTAGCTAAGAGTCAGAGATTGTGACATACCGAAAACATCTTTCAGGACTCGGTATGGTCACTACGAGTTTGTGGTTATGTCCTTCGAACTAACAAATGCCCCTGTAGCCTTTACGGACCTGATGAATAGAGTCTTCAAGTAGTATCTAGATATGTCCATCATTATATTTATCAACAACATTCTAGTATACTCTAGAAATGAGGAAGAGCATGTTAATCACCTGAGGATAGTGCTTCAGACACTCAGAGACCGCCAGTTGTTCACCAAGTTCAGCAAGTGAGAATTCTAGTTGAAGTCCGTGACTTTTCTAGGTCATGTGGTCTCGAGTGAGGGTATTCATGTTAACCCCCAAAAGATAACAGCCGTGAAAGACTGGCCCAGACCTACCTCCCAATCGAAATCAGAAGTTTCTTGGGTTTGGATGATTATTACCGACGCTTTGTGGAAGGCTTTTCTTCTATAGCATCTCCTCTGACTAGGCTGACTCAAAAGAAGGTGAAATTCTAGTGATCAGATGTTTGTGAGAAGATTTTCTAGGAGTTAAAAACTCGACTAACTACCACTCCAGTGTTGACCGTACCGAAAGGATCAGATGGATTTGTGGTATATTGCGACGCTTCTAGAGTTGGACTCGGTTGTGTTCTAATGAAGCGGGCAAGGTGATAGCCTACTCCTCTAGACAGCTCAAGGTTCATGAGAAGAATTATCCAACTCATGACTTGGAGTTGGAGGCGGTGGTGTTTTTGTTGAAAATACGGAGACATTACTTGTACGTGGCTCACATTGATGTTTTTACTGATTACAAGAGCTTTCAGTATGTATTCAGTCAAAAGGACCTAAATCTTTGTCAAAGAAGGTGGTTAGAGCTCCTGAAGGATTATGACATGAGCGTGCTATATCACCCGGGCAAAGCCAATGTGGTGGTTGATGCCCTAAGCAGTGTCTATGGGTAGCGTGGATCATGTCGAGGAGGGAAAAAAGGAATTGGCGAATGATTTTCATAGACTAGCTCGGTTAGGGGTACAATTGGTTTACTTAGCCGAGGGTGGAGAGGTAATGCAGAGCGGGTCAGATTCCTCTTTGGTGGTCGAATTTAAGTCCAAACAGGACGAAGATCAAATTTTACTTAAACATAAGGAAGCGGTTCTTAGGATGGAGGTTGAGGCTTTCTCCAAAGGGGGAGATGGTGTGCTCCGTTACCAGGGCAAATTATGTGTACTGGACGTCGGTGGCTTGAGACAACAGATATTGGATGAAGCACACAGCTCGAGATACTCCATCCACCCTGGTGCTACTAAAATGTACCGTGATTTGCAGGATATTTACTGGTGGAACGAAATGAAGAGAGACATTGCTGAATTCGTAGCTAAGTGCCCAAACTGTCAACAAGTCAAGGTAGAACACCAGAGACCAGGAGGTATGACCCAGGATATCAGCATACCCACATGGAAGTAGGAAGAAGTGAATATGGACTTTATTATAGGTCTACCTCGATCTCGTCGGTAACATGATTCTATCTGGGTAGTAGTAGACCGGATGACTAAGTCAACACATTTCCTCCTAGTTAAAACTACAGATTCAGCTAAGGACTATGCTAGGATTTTTATCTAGAAGTTGGTCAGACATTATGGGGTGCCATTATCTATTATTTCAGACAGAGGTACCCAGTTCGCCTCGCATTTCTGGAAGTCTTTTCAGAAGGGACTTGGTACCCAGGTCAACCTCAGCATAACTTTTCACCCGCAGACAGATGGGCAAGCTGAGCGGACTATTCAGACCCTAGATGATATGTTCAGAGCATGCACGATTTAATTCAAGGGCATTTGGGATGACCACTTGCCTCTTATCGAGTTTGCGTACAACAACTACCATTCTAGTATCCAGATGGCCCTGTTTAAGGCATTGTATGGCTTAGACAAGGGTTTCATTAGACCTGGAAAATCCCCGTGGGGNATGTGAGGAGAAGAGAATTGGAGTTTGTTGTGGATGACTGGGTCTATCTGAAAATTTCACCCATGAAAGGGGTGATGAGATTTGGGAAGAAGGGAAAGCTGAGACCAAGATATGTGGGACCCTACAGAATTCTAAGGCAAATTGGCAAGGTGGCTTATGAGCTGGAATTACCTTTAGAGTTGGCATTTATGCACCCAGTATTCCATGTTTCACTATTGAAGAAGTGCATCGGTGATCCAACTTCAACTGTGCCATTGGACAGTGTGGGAATGAAAGATAGTTTCTCATATGAGGAGGTTCCAGTCCAGATCCTTGACCATTAAGTTTGTAAGCTGAGGAATAAGGAGGTAGCTTCGGCCAAAGTCTTGTGGAGGAATCAGCAGGTTGAGGGAGCTACGTGGGAGGCCAAAACAAATATGAAGGCTAGATACCCCTATTTGTTCCCTTCCAACTCAGTTTCAGTTTAAGGTATCAATTTCCTTCCCAAAACTACTTTGAGTTAGTATGTTTCAATTTCTTTAACGAATATGTGCATGATTAGTGAATTTAGTTCAGTCTTGTGACCCAGTCCAGAGGTAGTCATTCCGCTAGTTTCAGCTTTCATGATCAGTATTTTGTATAAAGATTGCCATTCTCTGCTTTCCTGAGTGTTTTCCAACATTCGAGGATGAATGTTCCCAAGGAGGAGATATTGTAATGCCCTAGAAACTCAAAGACTAGATCTGGGACTCAAAATAGAGAAAACTGGAAATTTTGCATTAGGTCACAGAATGAGTCATCCGTGGGGAGTTACCATGAGTCATTAAGTGATTCGTTGCGAGGCTTGTGGACTTAGTGATATTTTTTGAGAATGGGGTGACCACAGGTGTGACCACGAGTCATGGTCAACAACATGAGTTGTGATATGGCTCGTGGTCTAGGATAAAGGTAAGGCCGGGAAAAGTTAGGTAGTGCACCTGAAGAGTCCTCACCATGACTCGTTTGGGACACCACGAGTGCAGTGTCACCTGTGAGGACTCTAGAAGAATTTTTTGCAATGAGTCTGACCGGAGCTGACAATGAATTATCCGGTCTCCTGATGACTCGTGAGGTTAGTCATTGGCAAGATGTTTTATTTGGGGAGAAACCTTTCAATGCACCACACAACTGGGCCCCATGAGTCATTCCTTACCTCACAACTAGTTAGGTCCCTCGTGGTGATAAAAAGTAGGCACCAGATAGTGTACCTCACGAGTGTGACCACAAGTCGTGGTCACTAATCACGACCCGTTAGGTCACCCATGAGGACTGACAATCAATTTTTCCCTACGAGCTTTCAAGGGTCTATCAGTAATTTCCTACCCTCCTAGACTCTAAACTACGTTGTTTTAAGCATATTTTCAGACTTATTAGAGGGGTTAAATGGTTTCTTTCCTCATTCTCCTCATCCAGACTCTCAGAAATCATTGTAGAACTTCTCTCAAAGCTTTTCAGAGCAAGAGCTAGGGCAACCTTTTCTCCTCAGTTTCTCAAGGAAATTCTTTGGGCTTCTTCACCGTGTATGTGGGAATTAAACAAGGGAATAGTTCTTCTCTTGTATCCCCAAATTCCTCCCTATCTCTCTCTATCAGTTGTAGCCCTGAAACTACTGAATGTCAAGAATTTCTCGTCATAATTAGTCTAAATCATGTGGGATATTATACCATATTAATTATAGATATTCTCCACCAGTTCGTAACTAAAATGATGTTAAATCTTGTGAAGTGAAATTTAGCCCTACTACTTGAACTAGAAATTCTTGAAATTGCATTAGTGCTTGAATATCGAAATTTTGCTTGGATTTATCAGTATTGTGGAGTCCCATGATGTTAGTAGTACTGAAACTAAATTAGATTGTCGTCAGTTCAGTTTTGGTAAGAATGTTAGAATTCTCAGTGTCAGTTAGAAAATGTCACTTGATCAGTTTGACTACAGAAATTCCCGAGGTGTCAATAGTACCTCTCAGTTATCAGAATTAGATTCATAATTAAGTTTTATTGGTGCACTAGGAAATTTAGATAAACAACTCTGACTAGCCTTAGGAACCCAATTTCATATTTTAGTTTGTTCTTTAGACGGTTATGACGCTTCCAGATAAGCAGCTCTGACCGGTCTTAGAACCTAGTTCCAAAATCTGGTCCGATAAGACTCTCAGGGTGCTTTCAGATATGTATCCCTGGCTAGTCTTAGGCCCCACTTTTGAGCTATCAGCTAAGTATTCAGTCTAGGACTATCCAATGGGAGTAGAACTAAGCACCGAGCGATCGGAGTTCCAGCGCGCCTAGGTTCCCAGAACGACATTGGCACCGTAGGTTACAGTATTTATTGGCCTTATTGGCCCTAGACCCTTGTGATCACCCACTTCATGCTTTTATACCCTGGCAAGGTATATTGGGTCCTACCGATGGGGTGTATACATCGGACTCCACGTCTAGCTCACGTGGTTATATGTCGGTTATAGTCTCTCCCACTAGTTAGTCTAGTCCAGTTTTAGATCTGTTCAGATCAGTATACCAAATTTAGAACATGCTTTGACCATCAGAGGGTCTATTAGACCATCTCAGTTACTTCATTCATTCAGTTTAGTAGCTTTAGTTGGTCATTACATATATTTTCAATTCAGCATGTTATTCCATCATGTTATATTTTCTCCCACTTACTCAGTACATTCAAAGTAATGATGCATACTTTTATGTTGTATCGTTTTATGATAGAGCTGCAGGATCTCAGTCTCAGCCTCGTTAACCGACCGCTCACCGAAGACCTCAACTATTCTAGTTGGTGAGTCCTCATTCTTCGAGGATGGAGATTATTTACTTCAGTTATATTTTCTTTCCTTCTACTTAGATTTGGAGTTAGCATGGGGCTTGTCCCAGCAACTCATCAGTCATATTGGCTTTCAAATGCAGATTGGTTTTGTTTCAGACTTGTAGTTCCTTCTAATGTTTTCAAAGATTATGAACCAACTTTACTTCTCTCAAACATTTATATTTTATCCTTATAATTCCGCTGTATATATTTATATGTTACTCAAAATGCAGTGTATGATAGACCAGGGGTTGACTTGGGGTTACTTGTTACTCCAAGTGTCGTGTCCTATCCAGGGTCTAAGCTTGGGGCGTTACATTAGTGGAGATTGCATGCTTTGTCCGGACAGTTGTGAGAAACTAATTTTATTAGATAGAGGGGGTGGTTGGCCTACAAATTGTGTGCCTGTAGCTTTTTGTCAAAGTCGCCCTGTTCATTGCATTATGTGATGCTAGAACATTAGTTTAGGTCTAGGTTAGTGTTTCTTATTTCAGTTTCTTGAGGACAAGAAAATGCTCTAAGTTGAGGTATTGAATTGTCGAGAACTTGCGACACATTTTTGCTTCATTTCATAGAGTTTTGCATGTCTTTAATTACTAATATAAGCCAAAACTGACCTTATTATGCTATGTTTCAGGAACCCAAGTGAAATAAAGATAGGAGGCATTAAAGTAACTGAATCTGCCAAAAAATCATAACGCAATTGCACAAACAGTCAAAAGATAGTTTAGAAGACAGTCAGTATATTGAAAAGACAATTCAAAAAATTGTCAGTCTTTTAAAAGACAGTAGAAGATACTTACTCTTTTGAAAAGATAATTTATAAGATGGTCAGTCTTTCAAAAGACAGTTCAAAAGATGGTTTGTATTTTGAAAAGATGGTTCAGAAGACGGTCCATCCTTCAGACCTGGGCCCTCCAAAAGTGAATTTTAGCTAGGGTTCTTGGTTTAGTATAAATATCCCTTTTTCATATTTTTGAAGGGAAGTTTGAGTTGTTTAGCATAGTTTTAGCTAGTTTTCCATTTTTATTTCATAGTTTTATAATTGAAGTTGAAGACCATGTTGCTCAATTTAAGTTTTCTTTTCTCGTCAGTAAGAATGTATAATTACTTGATTTATTCTTCTTCTTTTGCTATGGGTAACTAAACCCAAATCTAGGGATGTGAACCCTAATGATCCTAATTGGGTAAAATTGATTGTGGTTTTAAGAACATTTGATTAATTTTAGCTTTGTAGAGTGTAGTTGATGATGAAATTCATTCAATCCTTCCCCATTACCTTTATTGTGATTGAAAGAGATAATTTAGATTGGGATATCATTTATCAATAATAACTCAAGTCTCTAACCCTTGTTTGATGGATTCACTTAGACATAGGATGAATTCCAATTGGCAAAGTGCAATCACGTAGAAAGGAGTTCTTTTCAATTTGATAAAATTGAGACAGATTGACACCTTTGGAGATATTAAAAGATACTTATTGGTTTCCTAAGTGATTTCTTGCAAATTTATCGAAAGCACATTCTCAATTTTCCCATGTTGAGTGATTTAGAGGGATCGATCCAAATTTTGGGGTCACTTCCCTAGAAATTTCTCCTTATTGAATTTCAACTTATTTTAGATGTTAGATAATCATACTCTTTATCTTTAATCCAAATAGTTTCTCAACTTACAAATCGAATTTGAATTGTTTGATAGTAATAGCCTATACAAAATCCCGGTGGATACGATTCTTACTCTTGAGTTGGGTAATTATACTATACCAATCGTGTACACTCTCACTAGTTGCGGTGAATCAAGGATGATATTGTTAATTTGAGATCTGAAACACATGGAGCTTACTAACTGCAACTGTGCTGAATACACTTCTACTAAGAGGGTTTGTCAGGAGCTCTAGCTGAACTTATAAGCATGAATGCAACACCCCTAGGCTTAGGGTGTCACTATGAAATCATGTACCGAATATGTAATGTGTTTATAACAATAGGAAAGAGCAATAACAATAATAATGAATGAATAATAAGAGCCAACATTGTAAACTGGAAGTCACCACGGGCACATAATAACAAATAAGACTTCACTTAAAACTAATTTCTAGACTCGACATGAATGCTATGTATGTATATGCATGTATCATATCCATTGCCCACCGAACATCTCTCATTGGTGTAAATAGGACATTTTTATACAAAATCATAATCAACACCTTTCCAAATTTGTCACGAGGGTGTAAATTTGTACATTTCCCAACTAGTGGCGGGTATAAATATGTACATCGCCTAATTGGTGGAAGATAAAATAATGTATATCATGAATGCAAATAATTGACTTAGACTTTGAGTCATATTTTGAATACTATATACATAATTATAAAGATATACATCATGAACTTGCTAACAACCTGTACTTAGCCGACAACTTGCAAACTGACTCTAAAGACTGTGTAGCTTGCTTGGCTGACTTACTGCTAATTGACATTAAGGGCTACTTGGCCTGTTGGCCTGCCTGACCAACATACAACCTATGTGACATTTGGGTCTGAATAACTCTTAGCCTAAAATAGCTTATAAGGAATGCTAATAAGTTATCAATAACGGAGGGAATGATTATCACAAAATTTATGATGGGACCTACTAGTGTATACCTTATCTTCTGATGTAAAAGGCCCTCTTTACAATTGTTAGTTGCCTCTTATTGTAAAAACCCAAAACTTTCTTAGACCAAACTCAAACTTATCATGAAAAACCAGAAAAAACTAGAAAATTTTATCTCAGATTGACCCAGACAATGAGTCGTTGTCAACTGTAATGACCCGTTGTCTGAGTCGTCGTCAGCCCTGAAGGATGTCCTTCCTTAACCAACGAGCCCAGTAAAGAGTGGCGGAAAATACCAACGACACGACCTGTTGATCAATTGGGAGAAGTCTGAGAAGGTAAGTAATCTATTCCAGTGGCAACGAGTGGAAACAACAACCCGTTGTTCCACACGATGAGTCGTCGCTTCCTTCTATGAGCCAAGTCTAGAAAATCCCAATGGCCAGGACGAGTGGTGACAACGACCCATTGGTCAGACCAATGAGTCATTGTGTCGCTCGTTGGCAGGAGTCCAAGTTCCTGTTCAAAAATCTCTCCAGTGACCACGAGAGGAACCAATGACCCGTTGGTTCATCCAACAAGTCGTTGTCCCCTCCTGTTGTCCTATTCTAGTGATCTCAGATTTCAGGCCCAGGACCAACGACTGGTCCCAACAAGTCGTGGTGTCAACCAAAGACTCATTGTGCAACCCGTTAGATCATGACTAACAGTTTTCTAGAATTTAGTTCAGGGGCATTTTTGTAACTTCCCACCTTTTTAAATCCCTAAACTACATCATTTTGGGTACGTTTAGGAGAGAATTGAAGGGTTTGATCGATTTAATCCCTCTCATCTTCTCTCAAAACATGATTTTCAGAACGTAGAAGTTCCAGGCAGACATCTCAAAGCTAAGCTAGGGCTTTCCGTTTTCTTTCATACTTCTCTAGATTTTTCTAAAGGATTCTACTCCAGCTATATGGTAATTCAACAAGGGAATTGCCCTTCCCTTGTGCCCCAATACCCTTCTTCAATTTATTATCAGTTCTATCCTTGAAGATCAGAAATAGGATTAACTTTTTAGTCAGATTATGAATATTTCTTGTGAAATGTTTTTCTTATGAATTCTTGCAAGTTTGCACTAATTATTAAGCATGTTGTTGTCCTCTTCATGAAACATTGTAATTAGAAGCATATTTGAAAAAATATATTTGCTAGTTNATTATTAAGCATGTTGTTGTCCTCTTCATGAAACATTGTTTTAGCCCTCGTTTCTATGAATACAGCAAATTGGGTCTTGCATAATTGTCTAGATAAAAATGTTGTTTGACTGTGGTCGTTCTTGAATTTCCATGTTATTACCATCAAGTGAGTTCACAGTTAGTTTGAATGCTAGTTCAACCTCAATCATTAGTTAGCCTTTTCAGTATCTTTCAGTAAGTCATTTTTATGATCAGTTTGACTATAATCAGTTCTTGAGGAGTTCAGTAATACTCCCTAGTTCCAGTTATCAAGTTGTTCTTTAGACAGTTATGACACTTTCAGATAAGCAGCTCTGACCAGCCTTAGAACCATCAATTATTAGTTATCAGGTCTTTATCTAGACGGTTATGATGCTTTCAGATAAAGCATCTCTTGCCAGTCTTAGAACACTAGTTTCTAGTTATCAGGTCCTTTAGACTCTTAGGGTACTTCCAGATAAGTACTCCTGCCTTAAGTCTTAGGACAACAGTTTTGAGCTATCAGCCTAGCAGTCACAGTTAGGACTTTCAGTGGGAGTAGGGCTTAGCACCGAGTGTGTCGGGTTCAGCACACCCATGTTCCCAAAACTACGTTTCCATCGTAGGTTATTATCTCAATTAGGCATCGGACAGTGCTCACCTAGATCAGATACTATACCCTAACAAGGTATAGTGGTCCTTCACCGACGAGGGGTATACATCGAACTCCACGTTTAGCTCACATGGTTATATGTCGATCATAATTGCTCCCACAGCATCAGTATAGTTCCGCTTGTTAGTATAGCTCAGCTTCAGTTTTAGCTCAGTTCAGTTATTCAGATTTCAGGATATGTTTATGACCATTAGTTCGTACTTGTATTATCACTATTACAGTTATATCTTCAGTACTCATCAACTTGTAGTTGCTCATCTGATGTCACTGTCATGCCCCAAAACTTGGATAGGGCGCAACTGGCACTCGATTCATAATTGATCGAGAAGCCGGCTATCTAGCATCTATAAATGTAACACTAAGGATGACCAAGCCACCTATCATAACAAACAAAGATAAATACTGGACCCATAATGTCTCTATAATAATGAATATGCAACCTAAAAAGCCGACAAGGCTATAGTAAAGCTAAACAGAGTAATGGAAAACCAACACGACTACACAACTAAAACTACTACACCAACTAGTCCACTTCAGCCGCTACAGAGTAAACAAATTGAAATACACGGGACAGGACCCCGGCCTACCCATGTTGTTCACAAAACTCAAAATAGTCAAAACTAGGACATGACTCCTAGAAGAGAGGAGCATACCACTATTCCGCTGAAATCTGGCTCCTACTGCGTCTGATGATCTGAGGCTCAGCCTGTACCTACAACATGATTGCAGGAAGGGTCTTTAGATGAAGGGATGTCAATACGAATAAAATATACTGGTATGTAAGGCTTAAAACTATAAAAACATAAGATAACAATGATAACTGAGCTAGAAATAAGGAATAGTAAATACCCGGAATCCTGAAAACCAAAACCTGAAAATAACTCCATATTGAAGTGTAAATGCCATCATCTAATGCACAACAAAAACTATAACTGAAATGCCAGCAACCAGCCGACCATAAAATCCATATAAAATTCGTCCAAGCATTGTACCACACCGGGGTAAAAATAAAAATGTATCTAACCAGCGTACCACACTAGGGTAAAATCCATCCAGTCGGTGTACCACACCGAGATAAAATAAAAACACCTCCAGTCGATGTACCACACCGGGGTAAAATCAATAAATCTTAAACAAAATCATAAACGAAACTGATATGTCTTATATTGGACCAAGTTAACATGTATAGCATAGAAATGACGAATATTAAATATGTGTCCTGCATAGGCCTCCTTCGTAATGCATAACTGCAAGTGAGCACATATAACATGTAAATATAGAAATATCACTTAAATGCATGTATTCAAAACTTGTATAAATCATAAGAAACTGTGGATGACCTAAGATTTTCAACAATATTTTATAGATCGTGTTTAAGGGACATTAGAGCTCGGAGACTCGCTAGCTTGTCGTTTGTCTTAAGGGAAAGGGATTATGAAATCTCCCGTTGGCCTAGCATATTTCATAACATGCACATAAGATAAACGACAACCATAACCAGGAAATCCTAATACAATAAGATCGTTTACCCTTAATATCTTGCGACGTCTTTACTTGGCTTAAAATCGTTTACACGTCATCATCTTTGTTCTTTCACCAATTTCAGTTAGAAACCAGACCTTTAAACATATTTAACATCACACACACACACACAAACACACACACACACACACACACATATATATATATAAAACATACAGTAAGGACCAGCTAACAATGCCCACGCTGAGGGGTCTCCAACTTGATATACAACTACAACAACAATCAACACAATATCACACTTTAGATGCCTCACTTCAGCTAGGCATAATCTTAACAGTTAACCTCAATAGAATATGAAACTTTAAAGATTAAATGAAGCTTAACATACTGTCTCAAGACTTGTAAAGAGGTTGCTGGTTCATTCAATTCACAACGCAAGAATCGTGCCTAAAAGAACGATAAACGGAGCGCCTTACATACCTTTCTCCGTTGAACTTTTCTTTAGCCGATTTTCTACTTCAATTATCAGCATTAAACCTCCCTAATCTAGTGGTTCTACATGTCAACAACAAGGTTAATCTTTAGCACAAAATTCAGCCCAAAATAACTAACGAAAGGCAGTCACAATAGCAACAATAACACATAGCAACATCAACAATATTTGGCCACTTTCTCAACTAGTATTCACTAACTTTTGAGGGAGAAACATGAGGAAATTTTACCTCATTTCTTCTGTAATTCTTCCCCTAAATATGAAATATAATTCCATCTAATGAAACAGCCAAAAATCCTAAGGAAAACGAGTAAAACTCAGCTCATAAACAGTCCATCGGCAGCTCACTTAGCTGCCAATTTCCAGCTTTTCGCTTTGCAATTTGAGAGGTTTAAAAGGGGAAAAATCCTTACCTTTTTCTGGGGGGTTATTCTTGGTTAAAATAGGAGTATTTGAATTCAACTTCTTGTCCAAAAATTCAGAACCATTTCTGTCCAAAACGCAGTAGAAGCAGTTCGCAAACACACCAAATACACCTCTAACTTCTAGCTTTTCACTCATGAATTCAAACACGTTTAGTAGTAGAGTTCTCACCTTTTATACTTTTGTATAATCCCTACCAAGAGGGAGATTATTGTGGCTTATAAATTCTTCATAAACGCAGCAAGTCACCACAACAACACTGCCAAAACGCAGCTACAAGGCAGCAACAACTTCACCACAAGGTTGCCTTCACTTCCATGGACTTTTGCTTAAGTTTTGATGGTGTTTTCTTGAGGGATTCCTCTTGGTTTCTTAGGCTTTTCTTCTGGAAAATAGAGAGGATTTTAGAGAGTAAGCAAGCACCTCGTATCTAGAAATATTGAAAATGATCTCATAGCACAAAACTTAAAATATAAAAGTTTTTGAGCGGTGGCCGTTTTTAGGGAGGTGGCCACCTTACAGTCCGATAGTGCCACCGTAAAATGTCTATAAATTTTTACTCCGAACTCCGATTGATGAGCGGGTTGATGTTATAAAAACTAGACTCAAAGATCTTTAATTTGATAGGTCCTGGGGCTTCTAATTCATTACATATTGGGAGATATGGTCTTTTAAAATTCACCCCTACTTATGAACTTCACATACTCTTATCTTTTCCGTTCGTACATATATCCTTTGTCATCTATGACCAATATACAACCCATACTTCCCTTAACCTAGCATACAAACATCAAATAATCACCAAAAAAATTTTGGAGTGTAATATTTCCCCTCCCCCCCAGGAACATTCGTCCCCAAATGGAAATTAATTTCACTTAATATGATTCAAAATAGATACTCAGTAACTTAGATATCAAACACATACCTTAATATCACATCGACATCGTAAATAGGTGAGGATATTTCTTCTTCATTTCCTCCTCAGCCTCCCAAGTCACTTCATGGATGTTATTACTTTGCCACAATACTTTAACTGAAGCGACTTCTTTGGTCTGAAGTTTCCTAACTTGCGGTCAAGTATAGCAACTGGGACCTCAGCGTAGGTCATCTCCTCAGAATTCCGAACATCATCGATAGGCATAACACGGTTGAGTCTCGTATATACTTCTGCAATATCGATACCTGAAATACTAGGTAGACTTCTACTAGCTTTGGTGGCAACTCCAACTCATAGGCTACTTTTCCTATCCTGCGGATAACTCTATAAGGCCCAACATATCTAGGGCTCAGCTTGCCCTTTCAGCCAAATCGCATGAAGCCTTTTATAGGCGACACTTTTAGGAAGACCCACTCATCAATAGCAAACTCCAGCACTCGACAACATGTATCCGCATAAGACTTCCGTCTGCTATGGGTCGTCTGAAGCTGATCTCTAATAAGTTTCACCTTGTCAATAGCCTGGCCCACTAAGTCTGGCCCCAATAACTCTGCCTCACAGAGTTCAAACCAGCCCACTGGCGACCTGCACTTTCACCTATATAAAGCTTCATATGGGGCCATCTAAATACTTGTCTGGTAGCTATTATTATAGGCGGACTCAATCAAGGAAGCATGATCATCCCAGCGTCCACCAAAATCTAAAACACAGGCATGCAACATTTCTTCAAGTGTCTGAATGGTGCATTCAGCTTGTCCGTCTGTCTGAGGATGAAATGCGATACCGAGGCTTTCTTGAGTGCCCAGGAATTTCTTGAAAGACTTCCAGAAGTTTGCTGTGAACTGAGCACCTCTGTCATAAATAATGGAAAAGGGGACTCTATATAGCGAACTATCTCCTGTATATAAAGCCTAGCATAATCCTTTGCGGAATCTGTAGTCCTAACTGGCAAGTAGTGAGCTAACTTAGTCAATCTAACAACTATTACCCAAATAGAATCATGCTTCCTGCTCGTTCGAGGCAATCCTGTAATAAAATCCATATTAATCACCTCACATTTCCAGACTGGAATTTCCATATCCTGCATCAGACCTCCCGGCCTCTGGTGGTCAACCTTCACCTGCTGGCAATTTGGACACTGAGTCACAAGACCTGTGATGTCTTTTTTCATGTCATTCCACCAATATAGCTGCCTCAGGTCATGATACATCTTTGTGGAACTTGGGTGTATTGAATATCGAGAGTAATGAGCTTTATTCATAATTTGTTGTCGAAGCTCACCCACATTAGGTACACATGATGACCCTGGTATCTAAGAACTCCATAACGTCCACAATCAAATCGGCTCTGCTTCTGTTGTGGTATATTGTCTCTTAGTAAGACTAACTCTACATTATCATATTGTTGTTGCTTAACTTCCAATACCAAGAATGATTTTGCTGTGTTTTTGGACAATAACACCCCCATCTTCGGCATCTAGTAACCAAATTTGTAAGTCAGTCAACTGTTATAGAGTATTCGTCATTTCAAACCTGTCAACCTGAATTTGACTCGAGCTACCCATAGACTTGCGACTTAGTGCATCATCTACAACATTTGCCTTACCCCAATGATACAGAATGCTAACATCATAATCTTTCAGCAATTCTAACCACCTTCTTTGGCGTAAATTAAACTCCTTCTACTGAAAAAAGTAATGGAGGCTCTTATGATCTGTGAAGTTATCAACATGTACCTCATACAGGTAGTGACGCTAGATCTTTAGTGAAAACACCACGGTGTCAATTCTAGATCAAGGGTAGGGTAATTCTGCTCGTGCTTCCTCAGCTGCCTCGAAGCATAGGCAATAACTTTTCCGTGTTGCATCAAAACACAGCCTAAGGTGATCCTGGAGGCATCACAATAAACCACATAACTCTCTTTACCTTCTGGAAGAGTCAAGATAGGTGTTGAGGTCAACCTATCTTTCAACTCCTGAAAACTTCGCTCACACGCCTCTAACCAGTAAAACTTTGTGGCTTTATGAGTCAGCTTTGTCAATGGCATGGAGATAATAGAAAAAACTTCTAAAAATATTTGATAGTAACTTTCCAAACCCATAAAACTACGAACCTCTGTAGGACTCAAGGGTCTGAGCCAACTCCTTACTGCCTCTATCTTCTGACTTTTCACTCTTATAACTTCACCCGTAATTACATGACCAAGAAAAGCTACAGATGTCAGCCAGAACTCACATTTAGAATATTTAGCATATAATATGTGCTCCTGGAGAGTCTTTAATACTGCTCTAAAATGATTTGCATGCTCGGCCTCAGATCGCGAGCAAATTAGAATATCATCAATGAAGAAAATCACAAATACATCAAGGAAAGGCCTAAACACCTGATTAATCAGGTCCATAAAAGTTGCTGGGCATTAGTCAGCCAACTGACATTACTAGAAACTCATAATGGCCATATCTGGTTCTGAAGGCAGTCTTAGGAATATCAACTTCCCTAACCCATAATTGATGGTACCTAGATCTCAAGTCAATTTTTGAGAAGCATCTAACACCTTGTAATTGATCAAACATGTCATCAATCTTGGGAAGTGGGTACTTGTTCTTAATCGTAACCTTATTCAGCTGCCTGTAGTCAATACACATTCTTAACGACCCATCTTTATTTCACATAAACAACACCAATGCACCACACGACGACACACTAGGCCGGATAAAACCCTTCTGGAGAAAATCTGTCAACTGCCCCTTTTAATTCTTTTAGTTCTATTGGGGCCATTCTATATGGAGGGATCGATATAGGCTGAGTAAGTGGAAGTAGATCAATAGAAAAATCTATCTCCCTTTCAGGAGGAATTCCAAGAAAATCCTCTAAAAAGACCTCGGGGAACTCATTTACAAAAGAAATTGACTAGAGTTTTGTAGGCTCACATTCCAAGTTTCTTACCCGAACTAAGTGAGAAATACAACCTTTGGATATCAATTTCTGAGCCTTAAGGTACGAAATAAACTTAACTTTAGGCGTAGCGGCATTACCTTTCCCTTCCCAGACTGGCTCGCTGGGGAAATAGAATCTGATAACCTTGGCTCTGCAATCAACACTAGTATAACATGTCGCAAAAATATACATACCCATTATGACATTAAAACCAACCATTTCAAGATCAAATAGATCAGCTAAGGTTGATCTATCACATACCAATACTACACAATTCAGGTAAACTCATCTAGCTAACACAGATTCGCCAATTGGCGTAGAAACAGAAAATGGTATAGATAATAACTCAGGGACTGCCTCAAATTGAATCACAACCAATGGTTTAGCATAAGAGTGTGTAAAACCAAGATCAAGAAAGACATATACTGCATGAGAACAAATATTCAAAGTACCTATAACAACATCAGGTGAGGCCTCTTGGCCCTGTCGACCGACCAAAGCATAAAATCAATTCTGGGTTGCCGCAGAACTAGAAGCCTCTCTCCATCTACCTAAACCATGACATGCTACCAATTGAGGATTAGGTCTGAGAGGTCGAATGGAGGATGACGAAGCAACCGCTGATTGCCTGATTTGCCTCGACCCTATCTGAACAATCCCTCATAAGTGCCCTGGTTGCCCACAATGATAGCATAAATTCTACCCCTGATGGCACTGACCTGAATGAGATTTCCCACACTGAGGACAAGGCGGCAATAGTGGTCTCCTCTGCCCCACCCGCTCCTGTCATCGAGAGCTAGATAAAGCCGGGCCTTGGTCTCTTCTCTATCCCTAAAACTGAGGTAGGGTACTCCCTACAACCCTAACTAACTGCCTGGATGACTGAGCCCTTGGATCACCCTACGATCCTCTATAAGGACCCACAATCCTAGCTCTCTTTCGTTGCTCCTGTTGTCTCTGAGTATCCCATTATTGATGAACCAAATCCTCCTCCCTCTGGGCGAAAGCCTGAATTTATGCAATGTCCATGTGCTCCTGAGTAGATACCCCCAAACAATCTCAAGCTATATGAAGCCCCAACCCTAACACGAACCGATGAACTCTATCCTCCATCGTATGAACCATGTGCGGAGCATACCTCGTGAGAGAAATAAAGCAAAGACAATACTCACGCACACTCATACTTCCCTGCTCTAAGTGCAAAACCTACTTAGCTCGAGCATATCGATGCTCCCTGGGTAGATAGTGGTGCATAAATGCCTCGGAGAACTCTTCCCACTCAGCTGCCAGTGAATCGGCTCCTCTAGATCAAGCCCAAACCTCATACCACAGTATAGCCACATCACGTAGTGTGAAGGCCACCAACTCTACTTCCTCAGTCGTTGTAGCTCGCATCATGTTCAACACCTTATAAGTCTGATCAATAAAATCCTGAGGATCCTCGCTCGGGTCTGATCCGGTGAAATATGTGAGGGATCAAACTAAAGAACTCGCGGACCCTAGAACTTTCAATTGCCTGGCCTCGATGTCACTTTATCGCCTTTAATCGCCGCTCCTGACCTGCAACTATACGAGCCATCAACTGAACAGCTCCCTCAAGACCCTGTTCTTCCATAATAACTAGAGGTACCACAAGCGCGGTAGGGTCTGCCACTCTACTACCCTCAAGTACTGCTGGTGACGGAGGAGCAGGAGGTCTATATACCACTGCTCTAACCGGTGCTGGAGGAACTGTAATACCTGGGGCAGGAGACGCACTCTAAGCCTCTGACCTGTCTCCCTGATCCTCTAGAGAGAAACTAGTACCCTTTCCAACGGTTGTGCCAATCAACCTCGTAGTTATCGTCCTTGTCACAGGCATACTCTGAAACGATAACACGATTTAGATATTTCAGTACTTATGACCTAGCCCTATAGCACGAACTATTAGTAAAAGAAGTAAAACAATTCCTAGATGTCCTGTAGCCTCCTGATTATAAGTATGGTGCACAACATACCCATAAGTAAGACCCTACTAAACATGGCTTTGTGGACTCCCTAGGACACGACTTCACTTTGATACCAAGTCTCACGCCCCAAAACTAAGGTAGGGCGCAACTGACACTCAATTAATGATTGATTGAGAAGCCGGTTATATAACATCTATAAATGTAATACTAAGGCTGACCAAGCCACCTATCACAACAAACCAAGTTAAGTATTGAGCCTATAATGTCTCTATAATAACGAATATGCAACCTGGAAAGCCAACAAGGCTACAATAAAGCTAAATAGAGTAATGGAAAACCAACACGACTACACAACCAAAACTACTACACCAACTAGTCCACATCAACCTCTATAGAGTAAACAAACTGAAATGCACGGGACAGGGCCCCGTCCTAGCCATGCTGTACACAAAACTCAAAATAGTCAAAACTAGGAAATGGCTCCTAGAAGAGAGGAGCATACCACTATTCCGCTAAAATCTAGCTCCTACTGTGTCTGATGATCTAAGCCTTGGCCTGTACCTGCGGCACGATTGCAGGAAGGGTCCCCAGATGAAGGGATATCAGTACTAATAAAATATACTGGTATGTAAGGCTGAAAACTGTAAACATATAAGATAACAATGATAACTGAGAAAAAATTAAGGAATAATAACAACTCGGAATCTTGAAAATCAAAACCTAACAATAACTCAATCTTGAAGTGTATATACAATAATATAATGCACAAGAAAAACTATAACTGAAATGCCAGTGGCCAGCGTCCATAAAATCCATATAAAATTTGTCCTGCCAGTGTACCATACTGGGGTAAAAATAAAAATGTCTCTAGTCGATGTACCACACCGGGGTAAAATTCGTTCAGCTGGTGTACCACACTAGGGTGAAATAAAAATACCTCCAGCCGGTGTACCACACCGGGGTAAAATCAGTAATCTTAAACAAAATCATAAATGGAGCCAATATTGCTTATACTGGACCAACTTAACACGTATATCATTTAAATGATGAATACTAAATATGTGTCCTGCATAGACCTCCTTCATAATGCATAACTGCAAGTGAGAACATATAACATGCAAAGCTAGAAAATAGCACTTAAATGCATGCATTCAAAACTTGTATAGATTATAGGGAACCACGGATTATCTAAGAGTTTCAACAAGATTTATAGATTATGTTTAAGGGACCTAAGAGCTTGGAGACTTGCTAGCTTGTCGTTCGGCTTAAGGGAAAGTGATTATGAAATCCCCCCTTGGCCTAGAATATTTCATAACATACACATAAGATAAAGGAAAACCATAATCAGGAAATCTTAATTCAATAAGCTCGTTTACCTTTAATAGTTTGTGATGTCTTTAATTGGCTTAAAATCATTTACATGACATCATCTTGTCTCTTTCACCAATTTCAATTAGCAAACAGACCTTTAAACACATTTAACATCACACACACACACACACACACACACATATATATATATACATATAACAGACAGTAAGGACCATCTAAAAATAGCCACGTTGTGGCTCATTCAATTCACAACGCATGAATCGTACTTAAAAGAACGATGGACGGGGCGCCTTACATACCTTTCTCCGGTGAACTTCTTTAGCCGATTTTCTACTTCAATGATCAGCCTTCAACTTCCTTAATCCAGTGGTTTTATATGCCAACAAAAAGCTTAATATTTTAGCACAAAATGAATCCCAAAATAAATAACCAAAGGCAGTCACAATAGCAACAACAACACACGGCAACATTAACAACATTTGACCATTTTCTCAACTAGTTTTCACTAACTTTTGAGGGAGAAACATGAGGAAATTTTACCTTAGTTCTGCTGTAATTATTTACCTCAATATTAAGTATAATTCCAGCAAAAGAAACAGCCAAAAATCCTGAGGAAAATGAGCAAAACTCAGCTCACAAACAGTCATCGTCAGCTCACTTAGCTCCCAATTTCCAGCTTTTCGCTTAGCAATTTGAGAGGTTTATAAGGAGAAAAATCCTTACCTTTTGCTGGGGGTTTATTGTTGGTTAAAATAGGAGTATATGAATTCAATTTCTTGTCCAAAACGCAGTAGAAGCAGTTCACAAACACACCAAATACACCTCTAACTTCTAGCTTTCTACACATGAATTCAAGCAAGTTTAGTAATAGAGTTCTCACCTTTCTATAATCTTGTATAATCTCTACCAAGAGGGAGCATATAGGTGGCTTACAAATTCTTCAGAAATGCAGAAAGTCACCACAACAATACTGCCAAAATGCAGCTACAATAAAGCAACAGCTTCACCACAAGGTTGCCTTCACTTCCATGGACTTTTGCTTGAGTTTTGATGGTGTTTCCTTGAGGGATTCCTCTTGGTTTCTTAGGATTTGCTGCTGGAAAAGAGAGAGGATTTCATAGAGTAAGAAAGCATCTCATATCTGAAAATGTTGAAAATGATCTTATAGCACAAAACTTGAAATATAAAGATTTTAGGGCGGTGGCCACCTCATTATCCGATAATGCCACAATAAAGCATCTATAACTTCTTACTATGAACTCCAATTGATGGGAGGTTTGATGTTCTAAAAATTAGACTCAAAATCTTTAATTTGATAGGTCGTGGGGCTTCTAATTCATTATATATTGGGAGATATGGTCATTTAAAGTTGACCATTTCTTATGAACTTCACATACTCTTTTCTTTTCCATTCGTACATATTTCCCTTGTAATCTACGACCAATAGACAACCCGTACTTCCCTTAACCTAACATTCAAATATCAAATAATCACAAAAAAAAATTCGGGGTGTAATAGCTACCAAGAACTACGACTTCCTATCATCGTACCGTGGTTCAAAAAATGATGAAAATCGATAGAAATTGATATGTATACAAAGAGGGCATTGTGTAGGAAGTTTACCTCATGTTATACACATTGTTTTCAAGCTTTACAAACTCTTAGTCAACTTTAAAAACTCGACCATAATGAAAATCTACAAAGTCAATGTCACCATGAAGCTTACGGCATGAGAAACCATTTTCCAAGCTTGGACTATGATGAAATTGGGTTTACCTATATGATCTCTTACCGACATGTTCTCCATGGATATAAGGCTTTATAACCTATTCTCTGAAAAATATTTGGAGCTAAATAAAATTTTGGCCCAAATTGCCTTTTATAGATGGGTTGGCCTAAGTTGCAGAGGCCTGGCAGGCGTGGCCTCCTGATGATACGCGCGCGGGTCATTATCGATGTGCGCATGTGCATGCAGATATCCTACTTGCATGCAATCGCTTGGACCCCCCGTGCCCGAATTTTATTGAGTAACTTTATTTTCTTATTTCTCCACTTTCAAGAAATGTAAAAATGAAAAATTAGCCCCAAAAGCGTGTCTTCTCACTAGGCCCGTTGGCGCCCATGTGCGGGGTATTATACAGAGTCTGCCAATCAAAGAATCTTTTATTACATGTGACTCCACCAATCGAAGTCTTTATTATGGGACATCGTTAATCCACGACCAGGAATTCTTTTTTACAATCATTCCTGCAAATCAAATGGGTCTCTTTGTTAAAACTCTTCCAAAATGAGTTTTATTAAGGTTGCTTCACCAATCAGAGCTTTTATTAGAGATTCTTGGTAAGTACAACTAGTGACACTAATCAAAGCCCTTCGCTCCATCATTCGGAGCTTTCAACATAATTACTCCACTAATTGGGGGTTTCAGTTACATCATCCATCATAAAACAGAAACAGCTCCGAAATCGGGGACTTCAGTACTCATTTGTCTATACTCTCTACTTTTTTACATACTATTCAATTTAAAACTTTGGACCGTTAGGTACTTAGTCACCCTTTTACCTATTTTTCTAGGTCAGCATATTACATTTTTGAACTATTTAAGTAGCGAACTGGGGCATATTGCTTGATGAGGAGTATCAAACTCATAAGTCAATGTCAAAGATCTACTCTCTGACTTTACTCAAATTTCAAAGTCATGTCATTTTAGACGTCTAAATTTAGACACATTCAATATTGGGAGAAATATTATATTTTTACCACAAATCAACAACTCATTCTATGCCCGAAGTTGTCAGAGCTAGACATCGGGGAAATTTTGAGAGCCAATCTATTTACAACAATCCGACATAATCAGGAGACACCTAGTAAAGTCTCACTTATGGGTATGTTATGCACCACATTTATAATTGAAAGGCTATGAAAGTAGATTCCATATTCCAGAGATCTTTGTTAGCTATCGAATCTCAACTCAAATCCCAAAATTATTCCGAACTACACTTGGCCTAATTTCTCGAATCTCGGGGATATGTACACAGCCCAAAAAAGAGCTCGGCCATGTACATAAAGAATCCATCTTTAATATTTCCAATAGTATATTGTATCACCCTTGCAACATCTAGTGTTATCATAATCTAACACTGGGGAAAAATTTTGAGGACCGCTCAACATTTTCCAAAATCCTGTCCTCTTGAACTACATTCGGCCTAATTCTTGTCTCCTCTAGGGATATGTAAGTAGCTCAAGTTTGAGCACACTCATTGATGATCTGTGAGTTTACAACACTTTCAACGCTCAAACTGAGAAAATAGCATGGATTGAGGTGTATTTATATTGATATAAGGCACTTTTTCATTGGTTACAAGACAAATAGGTGCTGGAGCAAGAATGTGCAAAAGATAGCCTAATAATGCAGGAAATGGGATAAAGTTGCAGTCTCAGTATGATCCGGAGGATGATTTTATGAATCGTACTGAAGGCCATAAAGAGTTTCAGAAGGCTGAATTGAGAAGAGTGCATCATACGACTCTCATTATGAGTTGTACAACAACGGGACGAATCGTAGTGCTGAGTCATGATAAAGTTCAGAAAAATTTCATACGATGCTGAATCTTGTTATGGGTAGACAGTATAAGTCGTGGAGGCAAGGTACGAGTCGTACCATCACACTCATGACAATCTTCAAAAATCTTGAGAATTCCAAGAGTCAGACCACGGAAGCACAGTACGACTCGTGGGAAGCATGTATGAGTCGTACCAAGGTCCAACACTTAGTTAAATTTCAGCCGGTCAAGAATATACGGGAAGCAGGTACGACCCGTACAAACCTGCTATGCGTCATAGGATCGATCGTGGCACAGGCGGCACCAGTTATGGAAATTCACCCGGTTAGCCTAGGACAAGGATTTTTATGTTTGTATAAATATGTTTTATGTTTTATTTTCATTAGAGAACATTAGGGGAGGCGATCAAGTATTACTTTGTAATAGAGAGGCGTGAAAAAGAGGAAAAATATAGAATTGAGTTGTGATCAGCCTTTTCTTGATTTCTTCTTGATCTTCCTTACTTTGTTCTTGAGGATTCTTCTTATTTATTTAAAGTTTTTCTCTCATCCATAATTGTAAGTATTGATTTATGTATTTAATTATGAATTCAAATCACAACCTTACAACTAAAACCTCCATAGCTAGGGTTGTGGGAATCATGATGGATTAACAAGTTAGGAGTTACATAATGATTCAAAAACAATCAAAACGCACTTGTATTGCATTCTTTTCATGCTTAAACATTTCTTAACGTGTACAACATTAGGACTTGCCGAATTCTTTACTTTCTTAAGCCTAGAAAGTAGAGATTAAGAAGAATTACAACAAAGCTTTGATCTTGATGATCATTGTATTAACTTGAGCTATGGTACAAGATGGTAAAATTTGGGAAATATTGATAGCGGTTGGTTGCAATCCCGGGGCGATCCGATGATGACATAGTCATCAGAAAGCAAGGCGAACCGGTCGTTTAGGATGAACTTTAGTTATCAGTTCTACAGTAATGGTGATGATCCACGTATACCTGATGTAGTTATGAACCCATAGGGAACACAAACCTAGTTATCCTTCATTCTTAAATTTCAACCAAAATTATGTAGCAGTTGTTTTTTTATTATTGCTTTCTTTGAAATCCTCCAATTTGGAGTAACTAACCAAACAAGTTCCCTTGCGGCTTTAGTATAGCTCTTTCATATTCCCTGTGGAGTTCGACCCAACCTCTTGGTGGAACAACGTGACAACATCCGTTTCATACTTCGGTAGGAGGTATGGTTTGAGCGTTATCAAAAGTGGCAGCATTTGTAGGGGAATATGGATAAGACTAAATTATTTGCTTGTATTTTATTTTTTGTTAGTTAATTTCCTTAACTACATTTTCTTTTGTGATACCCGGGGAGGGTTATTTTCCGGTGAATGCCAACCACTTGGAGTAGTGGAAATCCCCTAATTCCGTTGAACCCCAAAATTGGACGAACCTTTGCGAAGGAAAACTAGGACTAGAGAGATGCCTGCATATCTGAAGAAGCTAGGCAAGCCAAGCTAGCTCGGCAAGCTGCGCCCCCGAGGATGCGAGAAGATGCCCGAGAGAAGAGTTGTTAATGCTGGTCGACATGGGAGGAAACAGGAGTCATAGACTTGCCCCTCGGTTCTTCGATGATGAGGACCCAGGACATTGATGAAGTTGGAGTCAGCTGGCAATTGCGCCACCACCCTTTGCCGTTGCGGCCAAATTTGACATCCGGCACCATGATTCAACTGTTAAACATGAAAGGGTTGTTCAGTGGTCATGCAGCAGATGATGCCAGCCTGCACTTGGTGAACTTTGTTGGAATATTCAAGGTGTATAGGTTGCCCCGAGGAGTTAGCCAAGAATCCATTAGGCTCATTACTTTGTTCCCATTTTCTCTGTCAGGGGAAACCACTTTATGGTTATCGGAGTTGCCAGCTCCATAACCAGCTAGAGAGAACTCAAGCAGGCCTTCTTGGAGAGATTCTTCCTCCTCTAGAATGTTGCAGCTAAAAGTGAGATCTGCACTCAAAAAATCAGGCACTTCATGAAACACGGCTGGTTCAAGAGAAGTTGACAAAGTGCCCAAATCATAAGATCCCGGATGATAGTTTGTTGGAAATTTCTTACAAATCTTTAAGCCAATAGCATGAAAGTTGCTTAGCGAATACGGTATGAGTGGAGCATTGATAAGTGTCACACCTAGGAGCAAGCGGTTACTATCCTTGATAGGGTTACTAAAACAAACGAGGGTATGGCATACTAGGGAGGCGAGATGCGTGGCCGGTACATATGTTGTTGGTTTGAATGTGACCAACATTGGAAGGAAGAAGGATGCGATCAGGATTTATGGCTCATATGCATCATTGGATCTGCTTACAAAGCACATCATGGGAGTGGGAGCCACAAAGGTAAATGCAATAGGAAACAAGGACTGGATTGAGGCGAGTCCTCTAGTCAGGAGGAGGAAAATTTCCTGGACAGCTAGGTGACGGGTTTCGAGCCAATTCCCAAGCGTCTAGAAAAGACAATTGGCACAAGGTTCTAGAAACCAAGGTTGGAACAAATACGAGACAACTAAAGCCGATATGGGAATAGAGACGGAGCCCTGCAGTCATGAGCGTGATGGAGAATGGAGAAGAAACTATGGAACAACGGCAATGGCCAAGACTAGAGTTTATGTGCCTCCCAATGCACGAGAGGTGGAGAAGTACAGGAAGTCAAAGCTAAGTGTGTCATTTGAATCTTTGAAAAGGTGAAGTCGCATTGATCAATTAAAGAAAATTCATGGTGATATATCAAGTATGGGTCGAGAGTGGAATCTCATGCAAAAACTATCAAGTAGATTGAACGTAGCTTGGGAAACTTTCAGTATCACTTGAATCCCTAGACAAAAAGGTACACTACCTAGAAACACGGTCAAAACCCAAAAAATGATAGCCATTGTATAGCTGTGATGTCAAAGTGGAAGAACCACGATTGACCTCCCTGCGGTGTAGTTGAATGGAAAAGAGATCATAGATAAAGAGGTTGAAAACAAAGGCTGAGATGGAAGGTGCTAAGAATGCTGAATTTCCTGAGGCCCAACACAGTGAAAAGAGGTTTGAAAAAGGTGAAACACAAAATTTACAGGCTATTCGAGACCACCTCCACCGTTTCCTCAAAAGAATGAAGAAGGCGGAGAATGGTAAGTTCTAAAAATTTACATCCAGTACTCAAACAATAATATGTAAACATACCATTGAGATTTGAGGCATTGGACAAATGCCGAGATACGTTAAGTTTATGAAGGACACAGTGACAAAAAAAGAAAGGTTCGTGAGTTATGAGCTCGTAGATAACGTACATCAACTGTAGTGCCATATACATGGGTCCTTGCTTTCGAGATAAAGGAAGATGAGGTGATTTCACTATACCTTGAACCATTTGAGATGTCGAATTCGCAAGGGCATTTTGTGATTGAGCATCATTTGATTCCATTGGTTGTATTGATTGGGCTTAGGAGCCCCCACAGAAGCGACAATGCAACTATTGATGGCAAGCGGGGCTGTGAAGAGGCCAATGGGGATCCTGTATGATGTGCTTGTGAAGGTAGATTGATTCATATTCCATTGACTCCGTGATTTTGGGTGAGGTTGATTGTAAGTCCCCATCATTTAGAGGCGACCATTCCTTGCAATGGGAGGGCCTTAGTGGATGTGGAAGTTGGCTTGTTGAAGTTTAGATTAAACAAAGAAGAGGTCACTTTCAGCATTTTTGGAGAATGCGACCAACCTAAGGAATATAGTGTAATCTCAACACTGAGTATGAATCTGGTCATGACAAAGTCCAGAGTAGCCAAGAGACTTGCGTCGTGTCGCGACATTAAATCAGGCTTCTTAGGGAGGCAACCCAAGTGGTGGCTTATGCATTTGAGTAATTGAGCCATTTGCATCGTGCAGCGACGTTAAATCGGGCGTTGTATGGGAGGCAACCTTGAATGGCGAAGTACGAGTTGCCACAAGTATGTTCCTTTCCTTTGCAATTTTTGGGAATTTTTGTATTCGTCGAAGTTTTCCTTGTCGTGTTTCTTTTCCCTCGGGCATGCTATCTAGTAGAACTGGCATGTGATAGGATTTTTTTATGACATGATTTTTGTCTAATTAGAAAGTAGCTTAGGAGTATGACCAATAAAAATACACTAGTTTTGGATTATTTAAAATTTGACCACATTTTTAAATTTTTTGATATATTAGCTATGTGTTTATATTTGCATGTATGATTTATGTGGATCTTTTGATGTGTTTAGAGTATTAGCATAATTAGTTTTATTAAGTCATTTTGTAAGCAGACGGTAAAGCAAAATAATTCATGTGCCATGAGTGAGTGAGATTTCGATACTTAGTTACGTATTGTGTTGACAATATAGAATTTTTACGAGTTAGTCTTTGCATAGGTTGAGGATGGTTGGTTAGGATATGATCATAGGCCATTTTTATGAAGTCTTGTTTTAACCTAAATGACCCTACCAAAATAAAATAAATCCCTTGATCCCAATTTGAGCCTCAAGTAGACCATTTTCTTTGATTAGCCGATAAACCATACTCATTCTTTATAATGAACTGTTTTTATCTGTTCACTTCCTTGGACATTGTGAAGCCGTTAACATGGAAAAATGTCTAGTTGAGGGTGGATAGAGTAAGGGTGCATAAATGGAAATTGAAGGTGAAAAGGGAGTGAAGAGAAAAGGTAGAAAAATAGGTGCGGTGTGATAAAAAGAAAAAGAAATGAAAAATTTAAAAAATTTTAAAAGAAAAGTCAAAATGATAATAATGCTTGAAAAATTCAAAATACACCACACTAAAAAAACCATGAAAAGGGCAAAAAGGGAAGAAAAGAAGGAAAAGTGAAAAAAAGGTGAAATAGGTGAAATGGTGGAACCATGTGTATATAGTGCCAAGGAAGGGTTATTCACTTGAAAAGATCAAATATTTATGATGTCCAGGCCTAAGTGTTACACCTAGTAAATTCCCAACACATAGATAGCCTATTCGCATGTTGGTTAAGAGTATTTGAGTGCCACACATGCTAGAAAAGGCCCGGGAAAAGACCGAATGAGAAACCTATCGAACCATCGCGGAAGGCCGGGGCGAGCCCCTACTGGCTGATGGCAACGTGTCACGGAGGGAACCTCCGCGTTGGCTCCGTGGCCGTTGGCCTTGACCGGGCTCGTATATAAGCCTCCAACTTGGTTTGTTTCATTTATTTCCTATAATTTCCAGAAAGCTCCGACCAGAGAACAGGAAGACGTAAGATATTTATAATTTTCGATCGATTACGCCGTCAAACGCATTCAAATTCAAATTAACCTCGAATCTGAGGAATTGTTGCTTGATGGGAGCATTCCTACGGATTTAGTTACCCGCGAGTCGGCGAGCAATCGTCGCGCTACCGGGATAAGGTAAGTGAATTTCTCCAAATTGGTGTCAATATACTCCTAGCCTTAAAGTAGTATTTCTCCCTTGTACTTTAGAAATAGCAGTTTTCGACTTTCTTTCGATAATCCAAAGTTTGGGCTATAAATATATCAGTGACATTTCCTTCGAATATTGGTGTATTTAGTTCTAATTGACATATATGTGAATGCAGTTGGGAGAAATAGCTGGAATTACTGACGAGCTTTGTCCGTTAGTCGGATAACCCGAGGTTAAGGTATGTAAGCAGTTTCCGGCAAGTTAGTAACTTTAGCCCGAATAATACATTAAACTCCATAATGGGAATTCCCAGGTTGTAGGTGAGTTTTGTGCAAGTTCAGTAAACTTGTTTTGCGTTGTTATATACGTATTCGATCAGAAAGTTAGTAAGCGGCAAATGGCGAGTTATCATTTCGGACTCGGTATAGTCCAGTCTGCATTTAGCAAGCATGTTTTAGAATAATGTAGTATATATTCGGGGTAAAGTTAGTAAAGTAAATCAGAGGCGAGACAGATAGCAACATAGCTCTGACATAGCCATACGAAGATGATATCTTGCTTTACAGTATAGCCATACAGTCGAGATAGTATCTTAGCTCTTTGTGTATATATGATGAATAAAAGATCCCGAATTCAGTAATAAGCAGTATGATAATCAATGCAAACACAGAAAAGAGTTCAGAAAGAAATCGGTATTTGAAACATGCTTGCTATACGTGATTATTGATTGTTGAGACTTGATTGTGCCGTGAGCACCCGCAGCGTCCTACCGCCCACAGGTTAGTGTATGTCGCCCTTTGTCTTGGTGGGTATACATCCTCCAAGTGGCATGCGTCCATAGTAGGACAGATAGGATGGCTTTCCCATATCGAATTTGATCCAACATAGAGTACGGTTTAGCCATGTTGTCTTGGCTGCGCCCGAGGTACAAATTTTAGATACGAATACGATTCACGATTCTGAATCTGATCTGAGTCTCAGGGCTCGGACACGTTATTTATATCGAGCCCATAGCCCGAGCTAGAGACCGAGGCAGAAGTGCTCGTAGTTAGTAGATGAGTGGAATGACTTATTTTGGTTGGGTTTCTGGCCGGGTAGGGGTATATAGATTGTTTGTTGTGGCACCATCAAACATAGGGGTTGGTATTGATTCTTGCTTGCTATATATATATATGTATTTATATATTTATATATTAGATAATAGACAGCGGATCGCCACGTCGTCGGTACGCTCTTGCCTATCACGATCTGAAAAGTCAGTTCGGCTTATATCGGTTCCTACGGGTCGGTTATTTCTGTGAGAGTTGCTAGTTATGTTGTTTATACTCCAAGATGTTTTCAGTTGCTTTGCATACTCGGTACTAGTGGTACTAACGCCCGTTGAGGCCTTTTGCATTACTTACTACTTGGTACTCATAGACGGAGGCGTCCTCGTGATTCCGGCCAACTTATAGAGTCATCGGCTCTTGTCATCGGAGCTTTATATTTAGAGGTGTAGTTTATTTCCTTTTGTTGTACAGTATGGGTAGGCCGGGGCCCTGTCCCGACCATTTATTAGTACTCATAGAGGAAACTGTTGGTGTATATATATCTCCGTGATTGGTTGTGCGATGGTGTAAGGCCGTAGGTTGTGTTTAGTTGTTTAGCATTTTCGATTGTGTTGGTTTGTGTGGGGCCACTTAATATATAGTACTAGTGACCTTGCCGGTCACGTGGTGTACAGTATTCTTATGTTGAGTCACGAGATGACTAGACGGCATGAGTGGCCCTTGTCAGCCGCACTTAAGTTCCCCTTTATAAGTATGTCTTCGGTTAGCTGAAATTATATACGGTGGCTATAGGCTTGATCGGCGGAGAGCTGTATTCCCAATGGATTATATGGCCCCATTGTTTCGAGAAATACGAGATAGAGCTAGCCGGAGCACCATACGTGCTTAGGCTCACCAAATAACGATCCGAGTCCTACTAGGGCACCCAGGTACTAGTCATAACCCCCCAAGGCGGGGCGTGACAAACTTGGTATCGAGTAGGTACGTGTCCCAAAGTCTGCAAGCCGTGCTAAGTAGAGTCTTGTCTATGGGATGTGTTGTGCACCACATACTATGGCGGAGGCTGCAAAGGCATGATAGGATGGTTACTCTTTCTTCTCATTCGGTCGTGCTATAGAGCGGTACAGTATAGGGTTGAGTCCCTAAAAACTTACAATATTCTTTGATTCTGAGATACAAATCAGATGGCAGCAACACCTATCAAGAGCGAAAGATCGAATATAGCAACGGGGAGAGGCGGCAGCCGATTACAAAGTAATTACAACGGCGGAGGAGGTATCGGAGACCTCTCAATGTGATACCTTCTCGGTACCATTCCTAGTATATTTCTATAATCTCGAGTAGGAAGTTCGCTTGCATAACGTACATACGAGTTGATTTATTTATTAGATATATAAGATCGATTAAAATAATAGACAATATCGGTTATCGGATAAGTGGCAAAAGAAAGAGAGAATGCGGGATTCCCATCTCCATCTTTTCGATATATAGATACGATTCCATGTTTAGTTTTGTTGCGGTAAGAAAAGGCTATTCCTACCTCTTAGTTTTGATTCAGTACGAGTTAAGGGCATGAGAATTGAGGCGAGATTTCCCAAAGTAGCATTAAGTGAAGAGGGATTGGTTGATTCGAGAAAGTGTTAGAAAGCGTAAAGTCCCTATGATTCACGTAGGTTGTCTGAACCCTCACGGTAATAAGTTAGAGGCGCAAATAAGGCTGCTAGCTTACTCGGGAAAGCGGTGTAAAGACTGTCAGTGATGAACGCCCGGTAACGGTTAAGTTCAAGTCGGAAAAAGGCCAAGTCACTCCATAAAACGTAACAACGCGGGATATACGCAAGATAATAGTTATGATTTCGGTTGTGATATCGAAAGATAGGGAGGTCATGTGAATCGGATGGCTCGGCGCAAGCCGGAAAGTATAGTGCAGGACTTGGCCAGAGTAACCTTATGTAATGTAAGGCGAGGTGCTTTTGAACGAGCTCGGCTTAAGCAAGATAAAGGGAAAGAAAGCGGGAATACAAGATTTTGGGAAAAATTAGAATCACCCCAGTTGATAGAATATTGTATTAAGGACTAAGGATGGACGACGGTTAAGAGATAGTAAGATTGCGTTCGAATGCTGCGGTATGTCCGCCTACGGAGAAGTTAAGAAACTGCCAACACAAAGACTCTAATCTAGTGCGACACAGGATAAGACCCAACGAGGCAGTCATGGGCTCTCAATATAATGCCAAGTAAGGCCACAAGATTCGAATGTTGACCTCACATAGCAAGAGTAGCGCGGAATTTCAAACAACGAGACCATAACTAAAGTGTATATGTTTGTTGCTCCCGAGAAGGGATGAAAATCAATGAAATGATAAGAGAGGTCAGGAGATATCATTAGACCGTAGAAGCAGTATATCATGTACAGTATGAAATTCATCAAAGCATGGAGATTACGTATCATTATAGAATTCGGTATGTATTATGCGTAGTTATTGATATATATGTACAGATAACAGATATCTTTAGGTTGCCAATAAGGGGTTACAATCACACGGATTTGTTTAGCTGCTAGGAAGTATACGGTGCACTGCAGGACCCCTCGCCAAAAAAAATAGAGAAGAGAAGAAGGGGAGAGTTAAGTGTGATTTACGTATGAAGCCACTGGCCCCATCTCAGTTCTCGGTTATTGAGTTAACAGAGACTTACATGTTTGTTGCCGGATCTAGGCTTTAGAATCTTACGAGAGTTAGTAACCTGAATGGTGGTTAGATAAAGCGCAGTTAGGCAGTCCTAACGACCAGCGTGGCAGACATTAGCGAGGAAGCATCCCTAAAGATTAAGTAACGTTATCGCATGTGCAGAACCAGAATTAGGGCGAATAGGCATACGTCGAGGTTAGCAATACCATAATTATTTTCCACGATTATGTTAAGTGGTCGTACATCGTTTTCTGAGCCTTGTAGGTGATCGGCCTTAGTCAACCTAGCGGATTATTACGTGGAACACCCATGATCAGCCAGCCATTCCAGTCGAGATAAACTGTGGGTACCCCAAGAGGAGTCCCATCGGTAGTCGATGACAGACTAATTGCCCGGTGGTTCTCGTAAGATATTCGGATATGGAGCCCTAGTAGAGACGGTCTTTACGGAATGGCTCGCAAGATTCAAATTTCTCATAATAGTAGTATAAATCCAAGTGGATACGCACAAGGCGTAGGGGCGGTAGTACTCTGCTTGCCTAGCACGGTGTTTAACTAAGACAAGGAGATCAGTGGGCTTCCGTGAAGATCCAGATTGATCGCACGAGGGGTAAGTCCGATTAAGCCCCGGCTTTACGGTTGTTCAAGTAAAATAACAAAGCGGTTAGATGTCCACAACTCTGCGGTTATGCATGGGCTACGAGATGCTCGAGTAGGACATTTAGGGCATTGTTGAACCCCATTGCAACATTCGGGTCATTCAACCCGGCTATTCGGTTACTCAAGGTTATGCGGCGGATTATTAAAGATCATGATCATTATTAGGATCCTCATTCGAATAAAAGGCACATGGTGTGCGGGCAGTCGTTGAGTTATCCCGGCATTAGAAAATAACCTTAGCATATGGCCAAAAGACGAGATAAGCTCTAGCTATACGTGCCACTTGGCGGTTTCTCTGGCAAATAAGCAGTATGACCATCAATTTATATGCCAAGTTCTCCTAAATACTAGATATTTTGTATCAATAAAGAAAGAGACAATGTATAGCAAGCACCCATAGCTATAAATCTATGGGAGTTTGGCATACTTGTAATAGGAAACGGCGAGATTGGCTCGGAAAATACCAATTAGCTAGTTTAGGCGCTCGTGTAAACGGCAGAGGACAACGGGCGGTAGTGAGCACCGCCGTGTAAATCATTAGTTATGAAAGTAAAAGAACGGCAATATGAGGACTCTGACTTTGGTTGACTTAAGGACGAAATTTGAGAAGCGCCGAGATTTTAGATAGCGAGGATGAAGTGCTGCGATGCAAAGGCCGCCTGCAGTGTTCCCGAGATATTTCAGGCTCGCGGGTTATGAACGAGGTACGACTCGCCCTCTATTCTCTTCACCCGTATGATGAAAATGTACCATGATATCAGAAGAACTCTTTTGGTGGCCGGGCATGAAAAGAAATTGCTGAATTTAGCCCAGTGTCCTAGCGCCAATAGAGTAAGCGGAACACCGAAACCGGGCGGGTTAACTCGGGACATAGTTGTGCCTCTCTTTTGGAAATGGGAAGCGGTGAACATGGATTTTGTAAGCGGGATTACACTCCTACCGAAATAGACACGATTCCATATGGCTGATAGTTGACAGGCTGACAAAATCAGCTCATTTCACCTTGGTGAAAGCTACTTTCGTACAGGAGATTATGCCAATTGTATATCCGAGAAATAGTTAGATTACACGAATTACCAGTATCTATTATTTCGAGATAGAGAGCAAAATTTACAGCTAGAGTTTTAGCGATGCATTTGGAGTGCAGACGCAGATTAATTTAAGCACGGCATTCCACCCTCGGACAGATGGACGAGTGAAACGCCTTATTGAGCCGCTCGAGACATGCAGCGTGTGTGTTATTTTGGAGGTAGTTGGGATGAGCATTTGCCGTTAATTAAGTTTGCTTACCGTAATAGCTATCACTCAGCTATCCAGATAGCGCCCCTTTGAGGCATTATGCAGGCGAAATACGGTCGCCGGCCGGCTGGTTTGAAGTGGGAGAGTCGCATTGATTGGGCGGACATTATTCAACGAGTCGAGAGAAAAGAGTAACTCTCGAAGCATGTCTGTACCTGAGCATGAAAATCATATCTGAGATGTGCGGCGCGAGACACAGGTATTATGAATGACTGGGTATTTGAAAGTATCTCCGATGAAAGGGTGATGAGATTCAACAAGAAAGGTAAGCTCGGTCAGAGATATGTCGGGCCTTATCGGGTCGTCAAGAATAGGCCAAGTGGCATATGAGTTGGGCTTGCCTCAAATTAGAATCCGTCCATCCGGTCATTTCGTAGCTATCTTTGAAAATGCATGAGAGACCCATCCGGGCGGTGATCCGGGATATCGAGTTACGGGAAGAGCTGGCCTATGAAGAGGTTCCGGTAGCTATCTTAGACGGATAGATTCATGGGTGAGAACCAAGATATTGCATGATCATGAGTGCGTAGTAACGGGAACCAAGGGAGGTGACTTGGGAGGCAGAGGAAGATATGAAAACCAGATATCTCCTTATTTCAAGCATAGTCGATCGAGGTATGTTAGTATTGTTATCTTATACGATTGCCTAATAGTATATGTACAAATGAGAAGATCGATCTGTCTGTCATGTGAATACTATAGTATTGTGTGGAGTACTGTATTGGACTTTCTGCATTTCAGGTTTTGGGATAGTCCTTATTATAGGGAAACTCACTTGAAATTTTCTAGAAATAAGTTGAGTAATTTGAGAAGTCCTAAGAATTAGAAGTTTACATTCGAGGACGAATGTTCTTAAGAGAGGAGAATGTTACAACCCGTAAGAATTCCCAGCATAGATGGCCTATTCGCATGTTGGTTAGTATTTGAGTGCCACACATGCTAGAAAAGGCACAGGAAAATAGAATGAGAAATCTGTCGAATCATCGCGGAAGGAGCTGGCGAGCCCCTCGCGGGTAACCGCGTGTCACGGAGGAGCCTCACGTTGGCTCGTGACACGTTGGCCTTGACCAGGCTCAAGTATATAAGCCTCCAACTTGATCTGTTTCATTTTATTTCCTATAATGTCCGAAAGCTCACGATAGAGGAACGAGAGAGGAAGACGTAAGATATTTGTAATTTTCGGTCGATTACATAGTCATATCGAGTCAAATTCAAATTAACCTCGAATGCGAGGTATTTAAACGACGGGAGCATTCCTACGAATTTGGTTTCACGAAATTCATTGACAAATCTTCGTGCTACCGGGTTAAGGTAAGTGAAATTGATCCAAATTAGTGTCGATATACTCCCCAGCCTTAAAGTGTGTATTTCTCCCTTTTGGACTTTCGAGAAATATATGAGGATTTTCAGCCCATCTTTGATAAGTCCAAGTTTGGGCTATAAATATATCCCGAAAGTAGCGTTTCCTTCCAGCTCGTGGTCAATATTTAGTTCTAATTGACATATATGTGAATCTTGAGTTGGGAGAAATAGCTGGAGTATTGGCCGAGCTTCGTTCGTTAGTCGGACCTTGAGGTTAAGTTATGTAAAGCCGATTTCTTCGGCAAGTTAGTACTCTAGCCTAGCATAATTCAGTGAACTCCGTAATAGAATTCTCGGAGTTGAATATTGGGATTTGTGCAAGTTGAGTAAACACATTTTGCGTTGTTATATCGTATTCGATGCAAGAAAGTTAGTAGCGGCCAAATGGCGAGTTATCATTTCGGACTCGGTATAGTCCACGATCTGCGTTTAGCAAGCATGTTTTTAGAATAAAAATGACATATATTCAAAATAAAAGTTAGTAAAGTAAATCGGGCGACAGAGATAGCAACATGGCTACGCGATAGCCATACAGAGATGATATCTTGGCTACGGACTAGCCATACGAGTGAGATAGTATCTTAGCTCTGAGTATAGCCATACGGTCGAGATAAAGATCCTAGATTTGTTAATAGCGGTATGAAAATCGGTAAAACACAAAAAGTTCGGTAAGAAATCGGTATTCGAATGGTACTTTTTATTCTATCGTGATTAGTGAGTGTTGAGACTTGATTATGTCGTTGGGCACCATGACGTCCTCGCCGCCACAGGTTGTGCGCGCGCCGCCACGGGCCCAGGTGGGTATACGTCCTCCAAAGTGGCATGTAGTCACTTGATAGGATGGATGAAGATGGGATGAAGCTTTCCCCATATCGGGCGTCGGCATAGCATTCTGATTTACCACATTGTGCGCTTGCGCTAAAGGAGAGCAATTTTGGAATACGGATACGATTACGATTCTGAATCTGATCACGGGGGAGTCCTCCGGACTTATACACGATTATTTATATCGAAGGCCATAGCCGCATTTGGAACCCAGGGCGGTAGGGGTGCTCGTAGTTAGTAAGTAGTGGGTGACTTATTTTGGTTGGTTTTTGACCGGGGTAGGGTATATAGATTGTTTGTTGGTTGGCACCATCAGGCTTATGAGGGTTGGTATTGGTTTTTGCTTGCTATATATATGTATATTTATATATTATATATTAGATAATAGACGACGGCGAATCGCCACATCGTCAGTACGCTCTGCCCTATCCATGATGAAAAGTACGATTCGGCTTATATCGGTTCCTACAGTTGATTATTTCCTGCTGACCGAGTTGCTAGTTATATTGTTTATACTCGGATGTATTTAGTTGCTTTGCATACCAATTATCAGTCAAATCTTTTGACGCCCGTTAGTGTTTGCATTACTTTCCTGCAGATACAAATAGACGAGGAGCAGCGATCCTCGTGATTCGGCCCGACTTATAGAGTCATCGGCTTCTATCATCAGGAGCTTGATATTGAGTGTAGTTTATTTCCTTTTGTTGTATGCAGTATGGTAGCGGGAACCTGTCAGAATATTTTAGTAAGTACTCATAGGAGGCTTGCGGTGTATATATATCTCACGTAGTTGAATTTGTAGCCGTTCGTGTGGTAGTGGTGTCATTTGAATTGTTGCATTCCCCCCGACTATGTTGGCCGTGTGGGAGCCATAATATGATAGTAGTGGTGACCTTGTGGTCACGTAGATGTTCAATGTTCTTTATATTGATGAGATGACTAGATAGCATGAGTGGCCTTGTCGGCCCGCATAGGTTCCCTTTATAAGTATGTCTGGTTGTGAGAAATTATATACGGGTGGCTATAGGCGGGTAGTAGGAGGCTGTATTTACGGCCGTTATACTTGGCCCATTGTTTCAGAAATGCGAGATAGAGCCAGCACCGGAGCGTGCTTAGGCTCACGGATAACGATCAGTCCTACTAGGAGCACGGGTGCCGATCCTTACCCCCAGGCGGGCGCGACATAAACCTACATTACAAGCCATAGCAAGTCCCTATAGTGATCTAACGACCATGCGACGGACCAAAGTAGAGAAAATAAGGGCAAGCATATGGTATCGTACCGGTACCTAGAACTTCTTTGTGAGGTCGGAGACTCATTTGATAAGTCCATGTTATATTTTTACTAAATTGTGAGTGGGGACTTCATTTGTTGTGAGGGTATAGGTTGTGTTTGATGATACCATTGAGTACGTGAAAAGCATTGGCGATGACTAGATTACTTGTTATTAACTAGATGACATGTCTTGATCCCTATTTATCATGTTTTATGGTTACTTGTGATGCATTAGCTGATATTGGTTTATAGAGTGAGGGTGAAAAGGTTGTTGGATGTATAGTGTTTGTTTGGTATTGGCGGTAGTATCCTAGGTTTATTTTCTAGTTGAGCATCATATTTAGTTTTTCTTTTCTTTGCCTGAGGACATGCAAAAGTCTTAAGTTGAGGTTGTTAATGTGCTGTGAGTTTACAACACTTTCGATGATTAAAATTGAAAATAGCATGGGTGAGAGTATTTATATGGATATAATGCACTTTTTCTTTGGTTACAAAATGAATAGGTGCTGGAGCATGAATGTGCAAAAGTTAGCCGAGAATGCGGGAAATGGGATAAAGTTGCGGTCTCGATGCGATCGGTAGGATGATGCTACGGGTATGCGAAGGCCATGAAAAGAGTTTCAAAGAGCTGAATTGAGAAGAAGTGCATCATGCGACTCTCAATGCAAAGTTGTACAACAATAGGACGAATTGATCTTGGGCGAATTTCATGCCCAAGTGATATCAAATACTTCATTTCTACTTGTTTATCTGTTATGTGTACATTCTCATGTGATTCTTAGATAAATGTGAATTTATACTAACCAACATAGTTAGTGTTGTTTTGCGAGGTAGAAATTTTGGAAGCTAATCTACAAGTTGGTAAAGTGCGGGAATGGACTTGGAAGCAAGGAGTGGAAGTTGACAAGGGAAGTTGGCAAAAATAGGGGCTCCCGTGATGGCGCCGTGTCACGCTACCATCGCGGAGGCATTGATGCACTTTGGGATGATGAAAAATATGTCAAATTCCGGTGGAGGTTGGCCCGTTACCTCGTGGCACGGAGGCGGTGCTCCACGATGCACTCCGTGTCACGTTGAGTGTTATTACACGGAACCTCAAGTTCGGTGAAGGTGTGATAGAACCGTGGCACGGTGGAGAGGCTCCACGGTATGTCGTGCCACACTGGTGCGATTACCTGAAGCGAGTTCCGGTGGGGGTGAAGTGATAGCCCCGTGGCACGAGAGGCGGTGCTCCGCGTTACACTCCGTACCACGTTTCTTGTTATTCGGAAAAATTCTCAATAGTATAAATAGCAACTTAGGTTTTATTTTAAACATTCTGACTTTTTGAGCAGAACGTGGGTAGCGGGCGGTTGAAGGACGAAAATTCTAGGGTTAATTCTCTTCCTTTTTCTCTTTAATTTCAATTGCTTGTACGAATTCTACTTATTTGAAGATGTTTAATCCACAAATGAGTGGCTGTTCCACCTCTTGCTGAGGTTGAGGATCATTGTAGAGGAATGTAATTATTAATCATTTCAGTTTTCATCTTTTCTTCAATGGTTGTTCTATCAATTCTTATTTTTACCGCATTAATGTTTGGCCAATGTTAATGTATATCTTAGAAATCCAATTTAAAAAGGGAAAGGGATTGGACAGATGTGAATTGGTAGGATATGACTTTTCTTAGCTGAAAAATTGAGAAAAGATTTACGTTCGGAATAGAAATATATACGAAAGTCTTATTAGTCATTTTTGGAATCGATTATGTATGGATAGAGCATGAGACTCTTATATCACGAAATGTAGAATAAGTTCTCATGATTCTTTGATTGGATAAGAGTCGAAAGATCCAATACATAGGCAATTAATTCACGACCCCGACAACCGAAGAGAAGATTGGGTGAATTGAATTAGAAATTACAGCCTTGCATGTTTGCCTTAACCTCAGCTTGTTCATTGCTATTGTTCAAACTTCAAATTATAATCTTTACTTAGATTCTTATTACTTAGTAATCTTAACGTATAAAACATTAATTGTTTGGTTGTCTGCATTCATAGAGATATTGTTCACTAACGCTTGGGTTAATTACTGCGTAGTTCGGTCCACTGTGGGATCGATACTTGGCAGAAATAAAGCCACTTTACTACTTGTACGACCACGTGCACTTGCGTGTAGTTTTGCGTCGAACAGTTTTAATGCCGTTGTCGGGAGCGGCAATTAGTAAATTTATTTTCTTAGTGTTAGTTTACAAATTCAATATAAGTGTTGACAACCCGATCTTAGCCTTTCTTTTGCGGGTATTGAATTTTTTCTGAGCGGCTGGCAAGAGATAAGAGTTGGTGGACTCATTTTATAGAGCCAGAGAGACAATTTCATCGCCAACTTGAAGGGAAGCTCTAGAGAAGAAGGCTGGAGTTGCTAAGACGAGGCAGATACGGAGCGGCAACGAGAATCCACCACTTGTAGAGCGTTTAGTGCTCGAAGAGATGGCGGCAAAACGAGTCCGCTAAGTGGCAATCTCACATGCAAATAATGTTACATCCAGTATTCGCAGACCAGAGCCAGGAGGGAGGTTCGAGCTTAAGTAGAATATGGTGCGGTTGTTGCACACCGGCGGAGCAATTCACGGTCTCCTCACTTGAAGATCCCAACAATAAGATCATCTCCAAACCTTTTTGGAGATAAGTGACACCACATTCCCAACTGGGTATCATCCGACTATATGAGGCTTACATTATTTCCGTTCCCATTCTCATTATTGGGTGAAGCAAAGAGAGGTGGTTGAAAGATGAACCACCTAATTCTATCACCACTTGGGATGATCTTGCAAGGAAGTTTTTGATACATTCTTTCCATCAGGGAAGACATCCAGACTTAAGTCGAGATTCCTAAGTTTCAAACAGAGAGAGGGTGAGAATTTGTATCAAGCTTGGGAGAGGTTCAATTCAATGTTAAGGGATTGTCCTCATCATCACCAATCTAATGATGTGTTAGTGCATACATTCATTGAGGGTTTGGAACCACATACTAAAATTTTGTTAGACTCAACGTGAGGAGAGCGAGGCATTGGAGAATACTTATGAGGAGCTTTACACTTTGTTAAACCGTATTTCCACGGGGAAATCGAGAATGGAATGAGGATTCAACTCGAGGAGGAACAAGGAAAGCGGCGGGGAGTCTTTGAGGTGGATGGTTTACAACTATTCTTGCACATATAGTTGCATTGAAAAATAAACTCAACACCACTTCAGCGGTATGAGCTTGAATCAATTACAAGCCCCGATCGATGCAGTTCATCGGGTATTGTGTGACGTATGTGGGAGTAGTGAACACTTTCGGCTGAGTGTTGTGGTGCCAATCAGACTCGGTAAAAATTTTGTTGCAGGAACGTCCAGAGGAATAATAATCAACAATATGGCAACGATTTACAACTCAAATTGGAAGGAACCCATCAAATTTTTCTTGGGGAAGTAATAGCCATCAAGGGTCGAGTTTGGTCCCAGTGCAAGGAAATCAAGGGGGCATCAAATTTTCCAAGTCTCAATACAGAGGAAACAATTCACCTCCACCACCCAGCAGTATTGAGGATATGTTCAAAACGATAATAGCTAACCAAGCGCCGAATCGGCGATTATGTAAGTGGCGGCCCGACATGAAAAATCAGCGGGTTAGCTACAAGGCGTTGATATCGGTTTGGACAGTTAGCTGGAGCTCAAAACACCAGGCCCAAGGAGGACTACCAAGTGATACTTACCAAAATCGCAAACGAGTCAATGCGATTCTTGATCTTGGGCAAAATTATATACTTAGTGATACTCAAATACTTCATTTAGTCTTGTATTTATCTATCGTTATTTGTATATTCTCATGTGATTTGTAGTTAAAATGTGAATTTATACTAACCAGCATGATTAGTGTTGTTTTGCAGGAAAAATGTAATTTTAGGAAGCTAAGAGACATGTTGGTAAAAATCGAGAATGGACTTGGAGACGGCGGTGGAAGAGGTCAGGCTTGGCAAATATAGGGGCTCGTGATGGAGCCGTGTCATCTTGCCATCGCGGAGGCATTCTGCCTCAGGTGATTTGTTTTGGACATTTCCAGTGAAGCCCGACATTACTCAAGTGACACGGAGGCAATGCCATGCGATACAAGCGTGGCAGCGTTGGATATATTTACGGAACATCAAATTCCGGTAAGGGTTGCGGCTTCTTATTGTAGCCTTTATTGAAGTGTCTGATGACTACACGCAAGTGCGTGGTGAACAAGTAGTAAGTGGCTCAAGTAAGCCAAGTATCTCGATCCACGGGGGCCCAGACCCTACGGGGGCAAAATCACCTCAAGTGTCAATTTACGTAACTCTAAAAATGCGGACAACAGTGTGAAGAAAAAATTTTATATTTTGTTATCTAAATTTATACATAAGTCTAAGGCTGAATATACAGGTGAGTCGAACTATGGATATGAGCATGCTGAGGCTAAATGAACATGTAAAGAAATTAATTATCAACATACATGGTTTATCTTTTCTCCGGTTGCTAGTCGAACTTATGCCTATAGTTAAAACTCGTATTTGCTTAACTTAAGAATCATAGACCTTCCACCTACATTTCTGTGATAAGAAGAAATTCATGTTCTAGCCATACGAAATCGATTCCACACTTGACTAATATGACTTTCGGGTATATTTCTATCACAGTAAATAATTCTCAATTTTCCCAAACTCAGAACAGATCATATCCTATTAATTCACAACTTTCCCCAGTACCCTGCAGGATGAAACCGGACTTTTTAGATTTACATTAACATTGGCCAGACATTAATGCGTAAGGACAAGAATTAAATAGAACAACCATAGAGAAGATGAAAAAACCAAAATCAATAATTACATTTCAATACAACGGTTCCTAACCTCAATAAATAAATTAGCCACTCATTTGTGGATTAAACATCGTTAAATGAGTGTAAATCATACAAATAAGTGAAAGAAGAAGAAAGGGATAGAAGAACCCTAAATTTTCGTCCTCTCAACCTTTTTCTTTGTAACCCGCTTCTTGCTCCACCAAGTCAGAATATCTAAAAATAAACCTAAGTGTGCTATTTATATTAGTAGGAATTTTTCCCGGAATAACAAGCAACGTGTCACGGTACAGCGTAGACATTGCCTCCGTGACACGGCCCAACGCGGGCTTTCACGGAAAATGCCCAAGAAACTTCGACCCTAGGCGGCTTGCCGCGTTAGCGTGTCCATGGCTGCTGGGCATGATAGCTTACTCCTTGTCGCGGGTGGTATGCGGGTGACAGTTTAGGCAGCGGCCCGATCTTGTGCTGCTTGCTGCATTGCGCACATGCCTGGCATTGGCGTGGCGCGGTGCTGGGTGCGGCACACGCCTGTGTGGCAGCTTCCTGCGCGGCCAGCCTTGCCATGGCCTACTTCTTGCCGACTTTCACTGTTGCTTCCGGCTCCATTCCTTTCCTTCACCAACTTACGATTTAGTTCTAAAAATCATTAAAACCTACAAAACAAGGATTAATAACTTAAAACCACAAAAATTCAATCAAAAATAATTATATATAAAAAAAATAAAAATGTATACAATAACTTAGATAAACAAGACTAATTTAAGTTATAAAGTATCACTTGGACATGCTATTTTTGCCCATGATCACCTACCCCACACTTAAAACCTTGTTCGTCCTCGAACAACCCTTTTATATCTCATGTAAATGAAGACTCACACATAACTAATTTAGCAAGATGATTCAAGTTACGGCTATAATGATTATTTAAGATAACAAGCTAAAAATAAAGCATGCACGATTTGATCAATGAAATGAAATACAACTATGTTAAGACTTCTTAACCTCCAAGAATCGACTCTCAATCTTAGCAAACTCCTGCCAAATCAAGCGATTAAGAGATCCCACATGAAGTATATCTTCATTAAACATGTGCCCTCACGGAAAGAAGAGTTACCCAATTTCCACACGCAAAACAATTTTTTACATCACAACATGTGTAGGTACATGAATAGAATTACACTCACTCTCACAAATAATTCACATGCATCATGTAATGACCATAAGCTTGCCCTTAGTGTTTTGCACTAATTTGAGGATGTATGAATGTAGATCAAGTAGGACTTTTAGGTTGTAATGTAACTCGGGTACAAATTAGTTACTATTCTGGCCAGTAATAGTGACTATCTTCCCTAAGCGCTTTTAATACATCACGCCCTCATTGCGAACTTCCTTCCCTTACTTCACCTTTTTATCCTTGGTAGTTTCTTTTTCCTCTTTTGTTCCCCCATTTCTTTTGGCAATTTTAGCTTATTAGTAAGGAGTTTATAAATAATTTTTCATTCATTGTTTCTTACTCCTTACTAATAATCAACCGGCCCACACACACGTGCACCTTTGGCCTTTCTCAGCACACAACTTCCACTTTTCTTTTCTTTTCCATTCTTCTCACTCCGTTACTCTTTCAGATTTTTCACTTAAGCGCTTAGGAGCTTTGGATCAAATTAATGCTAATGAAATAAAAGTTAACATGTTGCAGCTATCAAAGAATAGGATCAGGCTCAATGGGGCTAACTAGGATTCATTTTCAAAAGGTAGGTAAAATGAGGGATAACAATTAGGTTCATTCAAAGAAATGCCTAAATCCTCTCCTACAATTCACATCCTTCATTTAGTTTTATAAACACACCAGGAAAGTTCTAGACATTCCACAATAGCACAGAATACTCAAAACCTTACACTCATGGCACATGCTCAAATTAAGACACATTCAACAAATACTTGCTTTCCCGGCTAATCACACGAATTCAAACATTAAGCTTCAATAATCTTGAGTTAAATTCAAGAGCCTAAGTGTCTCAAATATAGGTATACCACTTGCATTCTTCAACACTGAACATACTTGCATCTCACAATCATTTATAGCACATAACAAGAATATCAAGCCATCAATTAGCTACGAGTTCAAAATCAAAACCTATTGACTAGTTTTCCTCAAGACGGTCATCATCCATCCATTATAGGAAATAGTCTCTAACTACGACTACAAACATTATATACGAGACAATAAAAAATAATAAAATAATAAATAAATTATTCTTCGGTTCAAAGACCCCGTCGGAAAAGAACCGACAAGAAAAATAGCGGGTGATGAATTCATGCTTGACTCACAAAAATTTTTCAAATTTCTCGAATTTTCCAGTTTTTCTCATTTTAACTTATAAATTCAAATAAGTATTTGAAACTTGATAAAATCCTAGAAATTAAAATTTTGAAATTTCCATTGAAATTTTCCTCACCCCACACTTAAATCATGCTATGTCCTCATAGCATCAAATTAACTTTTCAACGAGGGTGAGAATTCTCACGAGGCCTTTAGGCCTAGCGAACCACATGGTTTCAGCACGGTGGGTATGCGATCCACTTTTTCTCTTCCATGCTTGATAGCTTCCTCCTCCACAGGTACCTAGACTTCCCCTCCATCGCTTACTTTCCATAAAAACGCGATATAAAAAATAAATAAAAATCAACACAAATGCAAGAAATTAAAATGGATACCACAGTACCCTTCAGGTTTTGCCTCCCAAGAAGCGCCCTAATTTGTCACGGCCTGACGTATTACATTTCACCATTTTTCCTCCACCTTGAGGATATGAATCTCACCCTAATTTCTTCTCTAATTTCCTTTTTATGTTCTAGGGGTGGTGGTGAAAAATTGACAGGACCAAACGGTAGATGTCGCCTTTGGCGTTTATTTGAATCCTTCGTAAGTGATCATTTTATCTATTGGAATCAGCAAATTTCCAGAATATATGGGGCTTGGTCCTCCTCTTGACATTTCTCTATAAAGGGAGCTCTATTTCTATGTCTTCAACCAAATTTAAGGTAGAAAAATGCTTAGTGGGGTCAATACCTTGATTCTGAAAATGCATTGTGATTGACCTCTTTGCTTGTATACCTCTTCTCCGCGTCAACATGTGTCTCTCCATTAGTGTCAAATACGGTATCTCTATCTCTTCTCTCCTGAACAAATTTTCTATAAGTATGAGCTCATCACGGGGACACTCAAGAGGTTCTAAATGTCGGGCTTCAATACGTAAATTCACCCTTGTCTTCCTCTTGGAAATTCCTCTTGAGTATCGCCTATAGCATTGCACTGCAATTTTATCACAAACTTCAGTCTCACTTAACCATCTCCGTGAATTGCTTGCTCATCCTTTTAGAGCCTCGTTTCTCCTCTTCTGAACTATCAATGTGCCATTGCCTCCTTCATAGCTTACGATTGCTCAAGTTGTTTCGGCATGTCTTCTATTCGGCTTGGCGTCCCAAGTCTCATTTTCCAACAAGCCTATGTTATTCATCAAAAACAGAAGGATCATAGTAGGGGTTCGGGGAGGGGAGTATGCATTCGGACAGCCCTTTTCAATGGTCTTCTTGACCACCACATATGTTACACGTGTTACGGTGTTGCCACAAGTGGTGTCCTCAGAATTCATACAAGATTCGTCAAAATATGAGTATCCCACCATTTATACCATTTGTATTCCACGATGTCATGTCAGAAGGGTATCCAAAAAAATCAGAAAGATTTGAAAAAAGAAAATCAAGACCACGTTGTCAACACTAATATAAAAAAAATAGCAAACTAACACTTTAAGAAAAAAATAAATTTTGCCAATTGCAGTCCTCAAGCTTAGCGGTGCCAAAAAGCTTGTTGGTGTCATTGACTACACGCAAGTGCACGTGGTCGAACAAGTAGTAAGTGGCTCAGTAAGCCAAGTATCGATCCACAGGCGGGCTACGGGGCAAAATCACCCCAAGTGTCAATTCTTGTAACTCTAAAAATGCGGACAACGGCGTAAAAGAAAAGATTTTTATATTTTGTTATCTAAATTTATACTAAGTCTAAGCTGAATATACAGATGAGTCTGAACTATGGATATGAGCATGCGATGCTAAATGAACATGTAAGGAAATTAATTATCAACATACATGGTTTTATCTTTTCTCGGTTGCTAGTCGAACTTATGCCTATGGATTAAAACTCACAAATACAACAACATAAGAATCATGAACCTTCCCACCTACATTTGCAGCTGAGAAGAAATTCATGCTCTAGCCATAAGAACCCGATTCCACACTTGACTAATACGACTTCGAGGTATATTTCTATCACAGAGGTAAATCAATTCTCAATTTTCCCAAACAAAGAACAGATCATATCCTATTAATTCACAACTTTCCCGGTTCGTGCCCTCTCGAGTGAAACCCGGACTTTTTAGTTTACATTAACATTGGCCAGACATTAATGCAGTAAGAACAAGAATTAAATAGAACAACCATAGAAGAGAAGATCAAAAAACCAAAGAATCAATAATTACATTTCAATACAACGGTTCCTAACCTCGTAAGAAATGGGATTAGCCATATTTATTGATTAAACATCGTTAAATGAGTGTAAATCATACAAACAAGTGAAAGAAAGGATAGAGAAAACCTAGAATTTCGTCCTCTCTTTGCTTAACCCACGTTCTTGCTCCACCAATTGAGAATATCTAAAAATAAACCTAAATTATTACTGTTATATTATTAGGAATTTTTCTGGAATAACAAACAACGTGTCACGGAGTCTAGTGACATGCCTCCGTGACACAGACCAAATGCAGGCTTTACGGAAAATGCCCAAAACTCGACTAGAGCGTACCTTGCAGCGTTAGCGGCGTGTCACCTGTTGCACGAGCAGCAGCGATGGCACCTCGCATCGCGCGGGTGGCATGCGCGTGACCGCAGCCCCAGGCGCAATCTCATGCCTACTTGCTGCATTGCACGCATGCCTAGCATTAGCGTGGCCTGCAGCGCTGGCGCGGCACACGCCTGGCGTAGCCTGTTTGCACAGCACGGCCAACACTGCCATAGCCTACTCACTTTGCTTGAAACTTTCACCGTTGCTTGAGCTCCATTCCTTTCCTTCACCAACTTCTGATTTAGTTCCTAAAAATCATTAAAACCTACAAAACAAGGATTAATCATGTTGGTTAGCACATATATTCACATTTATATAAAATTACATGAAAATATATAAAAACTTAGATAAACAAGACTAATTTAAGTTATAAAAGTATCACTTGGACATGTTATTTTTGCCCACGATCAGGCACGTTGGCCAAGCTCCGCGTTACATGTCGTGGCACGCTGAGAAGTAAATGCTGAGGACCTGATTCCATAGAGGTCGCGTTAGCTTCCGGTAGCGCGAGGAGGTGCTCATGATACACTCACGGCTGCCATGTTGCTTACATTATTCAGGGAAAAATTCCCACTAGTATAAATAGCACACTTAGGTTCATTTTTAATTATTCTGACTTAGTTGAGCAAGGACGTGGGTTACGAGGCGGAGTTCGGGACGAAAATCCTAGGGTTCTTCTCTATCTCTTTCTCCTTTATTTCAATTGTTTACATGATTTATACTCAATTGATGATATTTAATCCACAAATGATCTTCATTCACTTCTTGCTGAGGTTAGAAAAGAACAAACAGTGGAATGTAATTGTTATTTGATTTTTCATCTTTCTTCAATGATTTGTTCTATCAATTCTGTTCTTACTTTGCATTGATATTTGGCAAAAAATGTTATGTATATCTAAAAAATCGATTTTGATCTTGAAAAGGAAAGAATTGGAAAGTTGTGAATTGGTAGGATATATTCTCTTCATAGTTTGGGAAAGTGAGGAAATTATTGAATAGGAAATATATCGAAAATAAATGCTCAGATGAGAATCGGTTTTGTATAACTAGAACATGAGAACTAACTTTTATCATAGAAATGTAGAATAATGTTTCATGATTCTTGAGATTGAGTAAGAATCTGATTTCAATCCATGAGCAATGTGACTAGCAACCGGAAGAATTAATCGGGGTAATGTTGATAAATTGCTTCCTGCATGTTCATTTTAGCCTCGGCATGCTCATTACTATAGTTCGACTCAATCATTTGTCTTAGATTAGTATAAATTAGAAACAAACTCCTAAAATCTTCTTTAAATTGTTGTATGCGCATTTTCAAGATTAAGTTCATTAACACTTAAGTTGAATATTACCTTAGTTCAGTCCACAGTAGGATTGATACTTGGCTTACTTTAGCCATTTTACTACTTGTTCGACCACGTGCACTTGCGTGTAGTTTCTAGAAGCACCGAACAGTTTTGGCGCCGTTGTTGGGTGGCAATGAAGTAAAATTGTTTTCTTAGTGTTAGTTACGATTTCTATATTAGTGTCGACAACTTGATCTTAGCCTATCTTTGCAGATATTGATTACAGCTGAACACTGGCAAGAGACAAGGGCGGTGGATTCATACTAAGAGCCGGAAAGACAATTCCATTATCAACGGAGAGAAGCTCTAGGGAAAAGGCTGCGTTGCTCAAAACAATCCTGGAGCAACAACTTAATCCACCACTTGTGAGTGTTAGTGCCGAGGAAATGGAAACTAGGCAGGTTCGCGAAGTGGCAATCACATGCTAACAATGTTACATCAAGCATTCGCAAACCCTGAGAGCCGGGGAGGGAGGTTTGAGCTGAAACTGAATATGGTGCAATTGCTGCACACCAGCGGGCAATTCACAAGTCTCCCTCACGAGGATCCACAACAACATCTCCAAAACCTTTTGGAGATAAGTGACCCACTACATCCCATTTGGAGTATCATCCGATTACGTAAGGCTTACATTGTTCCCATTTTCATTATTGGGAGAAGCAAAGGAGTGGTTGAAAGGCGGCTTCAATTCATCCACCACTTGGGATGATCTCAAGAAAATTTTTGATCACGGTTCTTTCCATCCGGTAAAGCTGACAAGACTTAGAAGTCAGATTCTAAGTTTTAAGCAAAGAGAGGGGAGAATGCATATCAAGCTTGGAAAGATTCAAATATATGTTACGGATTGTCCTCACCATCCTGCAGTCCGATGATGTCTTTAGTGCATACTTTCATAGAGGGTTTGGAACCCCACACAAAAAATTTTGCTAGACTCAGCGGTTAGGGGACAAGCATTAGAAAAAGACATGAGGAGCTGTATGCACTTTTTGTTAAATCATTGCGAAATCGAGTGGAATGCAGACTCTTCTAGAGGAGGAACAAGGAAAGCGGGAGTTTTGGAAGTGGATGGTTTTATAGCTATCGTTGCAAAAGATAGTTGCGTTGCAAAGTCAACTCAGCACCCACTTGACAATATGAGCTTGAATCAACCTCGAAGCCCCGATTAATATAGTGCGAATTTAGTGTAGTATACGGTAGTAATGAACACTCGGGTGGTGTTGTGGTGCAAATCCGAGTTGATTGAACTTTGTTGGTAGTGTACAGAGAAATAATCACCAACGGTATGGCAACACCTAGCTCAGGTGGAGAAATCATCAATTTCTCTTGGGGTAATGTGACCACTTGAGCGATTTGAATCGGGGTGTGCGAGAGAAATCAAAGGGCGACGAGAACTATCAGACTCAATACAAAGGCAACAATGCACCTCCTCCAACACCACCAGCATTGAGTAAATGTTTAAAACAATGATAGCTAGCAAGCTCAATTGCGAGCTGATTATGTGAAATTGGCAGCGGTCATAAAGAACAAGCGATTTAGCTACAAGGCGTTGGAGTACCAGTTTGGGCAACTAGATGGAGCTCAAAACACCAGGCCAAGAGGAGGACTACCGAGTGACGACCCGAATCCCAAGCAAGTAAATGCATTGACCACAAGGAGTGGTTTTTTACAACTCAAGGAGAATTGGAACGGAAAGACCACCTCTCGTGATGAAACTGATGGAGAAAAGAGGAACATGATGATGAGAGGGGAAAAGAGGAAGCTAGGCAGAAAGACCACCACCCCCGTTCCCTCAAAGATTAAAGAAACACAAGGAGGAAGCTTGTTTCAAAAAAGTTCATGGAGGTGTAAGCAGGTACACATTAATTTACCTCTTATTTGATGTTTTGCGAAGTGTTGAAATATGCAAAGTATACCAAGGACATCGTAGCGAACAAAAAGAAGATTGACGGAGTATGCTACGGTGACGCTTACTTGAGGAGTGCACTTCCCAGATCACGAACGAGGTTGCCAACAAGCTCAAGGACCACAGGCTTACAATTCAAACACAGGTGGAAAAGTATCCGAGCTGGCGGATTATGCGATTTGGGAGCAGTATTAACTTGATCTTGACATGGGTGTTCAAGAAGTTGGGGTTGGCGGAGTCCTAAACCAACTATAGTGATCTTGCCGTTAAGCGGATCGTTCTTTGGCCAGACCAAATGGCATTGTGGAGGACGTGCTGGTGCATGTGGGCTCCCTTATCTTCCCGGTATATTTTGTTGTTCTAGATTTTGAGCGGATGCGGAAGTCCCATTTATTTTGGGACGTCCTTTCTTGAAACCGGGAAGCATTGATTGATGTAGTTTTGCAAAGGCTGCTAACCATGTGGCGTATGAAAATGGTAGGTATTTGATGTGTATAAGGCCACGAAGCTTCCGGCCATATATGAGGTGTCGGCAATCAATGTGCTTGATCAAGCGAAATTGTTCGAATTGTTGATTCTTGAGAGATCAGTGGGAAGAGCATCGGTGAGGGCACAAAAGCTGGAGTTGTGGCAAGAAGGTAAGAGTACCACGTCCTCGGTCAATGGGCAGCGGTGTAAGCATTCTTGGGGTGAGGGCGTTATTCGGAAAGCTGTCCGTCACTCCTAGAGATGATTAGTACCAATGACGTCGAACGCGGCTTGTTAAACCGTGAGCTGGGCAGCGGTGTAAGCATTACTGGGGTGAGGACGTTATTCGGGAGAAGACGTCCGTCACTCTAGAGGATGATTGAGCCTTAATGACGTCGAGCCGCGACAGTAAACCAGGCGCTGCGCGGGAGGCAACCCGTGAAATTGTTGTAATAGAAATAGTTAAATATAAAGAAAAAAAATAATAATAAAAATTTAAAAAACAATTGTGTTTGCATTGAAACCTATGAATTCTAACCAATTTCTTTTTGTGAGATGATTTTCAGGTGTAACGGAGGGCAAAAATCCAAAGAATCGCAAAGGAAAAAAATTGAGGTGAGAAAAAAAATAAAAAGTGGCATGACAGTGAGCCTACGCGTTGGCTCCGTGTCACGGAGGAGGGCCTCCGCGTTACCCTCCGTGACACGTTGAAGGTATTCCGGCTTTTCTTAAAAATTTCCAGAACACCTACGCAATGGCTCCGTGTCACGGAGGGGGTGCTCCACGTTACCCTCTTTGACACGTTGAGGTGTAATTCGCGTCGGGTCACCTCGGGTCACCGGGTAATCCTCACGAAAAACCTCCCTTTTAACCCCAAATCCCCTCATTTTTCCCCATTTCCCACTCCCTCCGCGACCAACTCCCTAAATTCCCTCCTCCCCCAACATGACACGGACCTAGGCACAAAGTTTCTTCAACTTTTCTTCGATTTCATCGGACTAAAGGTATGTTCTTGAACTTAACCTCAATTTTTGCTTAAATTTTCAAATTTTGAGCATGTGAGGTGAGTAAACCTTGCCCTAAGTGTAAATTAAGCTTGAATTCATTTAAGTTATGATTGATTGATGTTCATAGTATTGTTGTGAATATATGAACTCGATGAATGCATGTTTGATTGAATTTTTGCGAAATTGGTAGCTAGGGTTGGAATTTGAATAGGAAGAAACTAAATTTGGTTGAAATGTGA
>JACEIK010005511.1:76749-101749 GCA_018107945.1 Datura stramonium | reverse complement strand
AGCAAAGGGATGTATTTATCATATTGTAAGGGTTCAGGATGTCCAAGAAGAATCTCCGACTCTTCAGTCTATTCCAGTGGTCAATGAATTTCTAGATGTATTCTCATATGAACTTCCTGGTATTCCCCTGGAACAGAAAATTGACTTTGCAATTGACTTATTACCGGGTACATAGCCTATATCTATTCCTCCGTACCAGATGGATCCTGCTGAGCTCAAAGAATTAAAGGCGAAGTTGGAATACCTGCTAGATAAGGGCTTTATGAGGCCGAGTACTTTACCGTAGAGTGCGCCGGTGTTGTTTGTGAGGAAGAAATATGGCTCCTTCCGCATGTGTATAGATTATTGGTAGCTGAATAAAGTCACTATCAAAAATAAGTACTTTCTTCCCAGAATAAACGATTTGTTTGATCAGTTACAGGGGCCAAAGTGTTTTTCCAAGATTGACTTAAGATCGGGGTACCATCAAATTCGGGTTCGGGAGAGAGATATTCCAAAAACTGCTTTCAGGACCAGATATGGCCACATTGAATTTCTACTCATGTCCTTCGGGTTGACGAATGCTCCAGTGGTGTTCATAGACTTGATGAGCAATATTTTTAGGCCGTATCTGGACCTGTTTGTGATAGTATTTATTGATGATATTCTGGTATATTCTTGCTTAGAAGCAGAACATCGGGATCATCCACAGATAGTGCTCCAGATTCTCAAAGATCGCCAGTTATATGCAAAATTTTCCAAGTGTGAGTTTTTGCTGAATTCAGTGGCTTTTATGGGTCATGTTGTGTCAGAAGCTGGTATCCAGGTAGATTCTCAGAAGATTGAGGCGGTAAAAACATGGCCTAGGCCGATAACTCCAACCGAGGTACGCAGTTCCTTGGGATTAGACGGTTATTACAAGAGGTTTGTAGAAGGGTTTTCTACTCTGTCAGCATCTTTGACCAAGTTAACTCAGAAAGCAGCCAAATTTAACTGTACCGAAGCATGTGAACAGAGTTTCTAGGAGCTGAAAAACAGACTGACTTCAGCACCAGTATTAGCCTTGCCAGAAGGATCAGAGGGTTACGCAGTGTACTGCAATGCTTTGGGTGTCGGGTTAGGATGTGTTCTGATGCGGCATGGTAAGGTAATTGCTTACGCTTCGAGACAACTAAGGAAGCATGAAAAGAACTACCCAGCCCATGACTTGGAATTAGCCACGGTCATCCATGCCCTAAAAATATGGAGGACCTATCTGTAGGGCGTTTGTGTAGATATTTTCACTAACCAAAAGAGTCTCCAGTATATCTTCACATAGAAAGAGTTGAATCTGTGGCAGCACCGCTAGTTAGAATTATTGAAAGACTATGATGTAAATATTTTGTATCATCCAGGAAAAGCCAATGTTGTAGCGCTGCCCTCAGTCGCAAATCTATGGGGAGTTTAGCATACCTGAGGCCAGAACAGCGGGAACTAGCTCAAGAATTACATCAGTTAGCTAATATGTCCATTCATATAGTAGATTTAGGAGACAATGGGGTAGTGATCCAGAATACTACAGTTTCATCATTGGTTGCAGAAGTAAAAGAGCGGCAGTATGAAGATCCTAACCTAGTTCATCTCAAGAGTAAAGCTCAGCAAGGGGAAGTAGCATATTTCAGGGTAATTGGAGATGAATTTTTGAGGTATAGGGTCCACCTTTGTGTGCCGGATGGGGCAGGACTTCGTCGGCAGATTATGAGCGAGGTACATTATTCCCGATATTCTCTTCATCTAGGTTCAACGAAGATGTACCATGATATGAAAGAAATTTATTGGTGGCCGGGGATGAAAAAGGAGATAGCAGAGTTTGTAGCTCAGTGTCCTAATTACAATCAGGTAAAAGCCTAGCATCAGAAACCCGACGGACTAACACAAGAAATAGCAGTGCCTATGTGGAAATGAGAGGCGATTAATATGGACTTTGTAACAGGGTTACCTCGAATAGGCGTAAATTTGATTCTATCTGGGTCAACATTGATAGGTTTACAAAGTCATCCCATTTCCTTCCAGTTAGGGCTACTTTCTCAGCCGAGGACTATGTTGAACTGTATATTAGAGAAATAGTATGATTGCATGGTGTTCCAGTATCAATTATTTCTGACAAAGGGGCACAGTTCACAGCAAAATTTTGGCAATCCTTCCAGAAAAGTCTGGGGCCACAGGTTAATTTGAGTACTGCCTTCCATCCTCAGACAGATGGGCAAGCAGAACACACAATTCAGATGCTCGAAGACATGCTACGGGCGTGCATGTTAGACTTCGAAGGAAACTGGGATGAGCACTTGAAACTTATTGAATTCGCGTATAACAACAGTTACCATTCAAAAATTCGGATGGTGTCTTATGAAGCCTTATATGGAAGGAATTGCAGATCCCTAGTTGGTTGGTTTGAGGTAGGAGAATCAGGATTGATTCGGCTAGATATTATTCATCAATCAGAAGAGAAGTTGAAACTTATCAGAGGACGCCAATTAATAGCTCAAAGCCGCCAGAAGTCCTATGCTAATGTGCATCAGAGGAACTTAGAGTTTGATGTGGGTGACTGGGTATTCCTGAAGGTTTCATCGATGAAGGGCGTGATGAGATTTGGTAAGAAGGGTAAGCTTAGCCCAAGGTTTATTGGACCGTATTGAATCATTCGGAGGATAGGTCAGGTGGAATATGAGCTAGATCTGCCTTCAGAATTAGAATCTGTCCACCCAGTCTTCCATGTGTCGATGCTACGAAAGTGCATAGGAGATCCTCCCGAATTGTGCCAGTTGAGGATGTCCAAATCACTAAAGATTTAGCTTATGAAGAGGTTCCAATAGCTATATTGGATCGGCAGGTTCGCAGGCTGAGAACTAAAAATGTCTCTTTTGTTAAAGTATTGTAGAGGAACAAGAACAGAGAAGAAATGACTTGGGAAGCTGAAGATGATATGAGAACCAGATACCCTCATTTGTTTCAGGCTTAGTCCAGACTATGCAATTAAGGTAATTTATCAATTCAGTTGTTATTTAATGATTTCTGTTATATATATTTCTTAGTTGACTCCAGCCGTATTGTGAATTAGTTGATATAGCGTTATATGAAGTGTCTGTACTGGACTTTTCTACATTTCAGGGTTTTCAGATAGTCCATGTTATAGGGGATACTTTGCCAAATTTTTTCCAGAATAATAGTCCTAAAAGAGATAAACCCTTGTAAACCGAGTTGACATTCGGGGATGAATGTTCTTAAGGGGGGGATGATGTTACACCCCATGAAAGATAATGAATAGTAGGCATATGCGTGAATTTAAAGTAGACAAAGAGAGTACGACGCGTGTGAAGAAGCCTCGAAAGTCGGGTCGAACGAGGTCAGGTCGCAAGGGCCAGTGCGACACGCTAGCCTGCCTGTGCTATGGGCAGTGCAGCGCGCCAGGGGGATCAGCGCCCTAGGAGGGGCGGCGCGGAAAGGCCTCAGAGCTATAGCCGGCACAAGGTGCCGGCCTCTTGGCGCTTTGGCCAGTGCAGGACCCTGACCTAATATATATATAGTTCCTTGGTTCAATTTTATTTCATTTCAATAGTTCCTCGACCAGAAAAGGTAGTGAATGAAGGTTTCAAACAATTTTCGTCTGATTACGCTACCAAATGCCATCTAAACTCCGATTAACTTTGGGTATTAAGTTTTAAGGCCACAGAGAGCATCGCTACGGAGTTATTTTTATGAAATTCGCCCGGCGAATCGTCGTCCCGCCGAGACAAAGTCATCATAATTTTGCCAAACTAATTTCTATACGATCACAAGCTTCAAGTAACCATTTCTCCCTTCTAGACTTTCGAGAAATAACGAGTTTTCGACTGTATTCCGTTAAGTTGAAATATAGTTAATATTTATATATAAAGTTTTCCTTTTTGCCGAATTTAGTATTAAACCTAGACCTATTCTCCCAGTAACATGTTTCCAGTTGAAAAGATCTATTGAAATACATATTGGAACTCGTCAGCTAATCAGGAAGCAAAGATTGAGGTATGTTAAGGAAAATTCCTTCGGCAAGTTAGTTCCTATAGCATTATATCTCAGTCTAAATCCTAGTAAGAGAATCAGAAGTACGTTAATCATGAATAGTTGTTGTTAGTAGCTGAGACTAGTATTCTACGCTTTGTTTGGGATTTGATTTGCCTATATAGTCCTCCATGACCAACCCCAGGGTTATTAGCTGTATCGATGCTCGCCAGGGGCGAGATGACGTCTCTCCAGAAAGAGTGGCATACCATCCGCGAGGGATGAAGATGGGGTCCCAAGTCCTCATAGAGTCCATTCCATAGCTAGACAATTATATATGCCGTATCGGCACCACACCCCTGACGAGCCTGGTGCCCAGGTGCAGATATTAGGAGTCCACTAGACTCAGACATAGCTACAGTCAGGGGCAGAGCGCGCTCAGTTGCAGACCCAGGGGATTGGTAGGATGGTTGTAGTTATCAGTTGACCCAGTATGACCTTGTTAGGGGTATATATATTGAAGTGTACTCACGAGAGCTTATGGGGGCCCAGGTGGGTTATTCTGTGCTGGTTGTACCTTCCGGCTTATGGGGGACAGGTAAGGTTCTTGTTTTCTTTAGTTATTGTTAGACTAGATATAGAGAAGCTGGCTACTCAGGTATGACTCCTATCCCTTTTCTTTCAGTCATTTTTCAGTTCCATCTTTTATATTCAGTTATTTACAGTTATTGTCTTACATACTCGGTACATGTTGTATTGACGCCCTTTTGGGGCGCTGTATTACTTTCCCGCAGGTACAGATAGATGAGGAGAAGCTCCCTTTTCTCTTCCAGCCAGGATTAGCAGAAGAGTTGGCTCCTTTCCTCCGGAGCTTATAAATAGAACGTATACTCTCTTGATTGTACAGTTTATGGGTAAGTCTCCTGACCATCGTATTACTCTTAGAGGCTTGTATATTGTTTCTATTTCCTTGTGGTTAACTGTTGTTGGCCGTGTGGGGCCCTTATGTGTTTTATCTTGTGTGTTGGCCGCATGGGGCCCTATTTAGCTGATACTTAGCGGCCTTATCGGCTATAGCTTAGTTTAGCACCGGATTTAAGTTTCTGTCATAACTAGACATCATGGTGGCCTTGTCGGCCCACATAGGACTCCCTGTTGCTATGTGTTTCTGGGTAGCTTTTTATGTGTGACAGGTGGCTATAAGGCCTTTTCGGCTGGGGGTTGTGTTTACAACCGAGATATATCCTGTTATTTTCTTGATTCTAGAGTTAGTAGTAGCCCTACACTAGGAGTGCCTAGGCTCAGTCAATTTAGTAAGATCCCAGTAAGGCACGAGGTGCCAGTCATGCCTCCCAAGGTTGTGTGTGACAGAACCGGCGGTTCAATGGGAGTTTAGCCAATGACATTCCGTGAAGGGCCGATTATTTAGCCGGTCTGGCTAGTAGCTTCGACATTTTGCCTTCCAGATTCGCGTTTAACTGATTCAAAGCATGTCTTTGCACCTCTTCTTGAGCTCAAATCTTCTATTGTCTTTGACCCCTCTCCTTCATATGCTAACTTATCAAATTTCATCTCAAATTCCATGTGTTTTTCTCGATTTCATGCTTTCTTTACTCATGTGAAGTACCTAGAAAGAATTCTAGAGAAAGGGCATAAAATCAACATAAACGACTCAAAAACTAGTTAAAAACTCATGCTTAGTAGCCTAATGAGTTGGTAAATTTCCAACTCATCAGAACCATGATGGAATAACAAAGTAGGGTTAACACAAAGTGATTTTAAACCAATACGAATTCCTCTATTGTTCTTTTCTTCATGATTAATGTTTCTTAACGGTGCACAATTTTAGGGATAGCCTGAATTCTCTTCTTGCTTGAACTTAGAGAAGTAGAGATTAGGAAAATAAAAGAACACCAAGAATTGAAATTGAGTTTCATTGAATAGCTTGAGCTGCTGTCGTAGGAAATTTAGTTTAGAACTATTGATAAAGGTTATATTGAGATCTCTTATGAGACCTAACTGGGTGTTGAGTAGAGTCATCTAATACGGATAAATCAGTCATTTAGATGAACATAGTTTATCAGTTCTATAGGCTAAGTATTGGGATAGAGCATGAGTGTACTAATCTGACCTAGTTAAGAAGCCATAGGGAACCTTTCCCAAGTTAATTGTATAACCTTGATAACAATAACATTTCAACATCGTCACCATATTGTTTTCTATTAAAATCCCCCCTTTAGGAAATAATTGAACTAAAAGTATGAATACTAGCATTAGTCTATATCTTGACCATAATCCCTATGGGATCGACCCCAACCTTAGTTGGCTTCTTTATTGACAAAATCCGTGTTATACTTCTTTAGAGGTGTAATATGAGCATTATCACGTTCAAATTTATTTCCATTTTAAATATTATCTCTTTTATGCTATATATGTGTCATGGGTTAGCTTGGAGCCCTTTGTGATTCTAGGTCCCATGTCTAGATTCGGGGCCCATGCTCGGGTCATGACAAACTGTTTAAATTGTGATAGGGTGTCTGAAAGCCGCATTAAGTAGAGTCTTTTTCCATAGTTGTGAAGCCCGCCACACTTATGAGGAAAGGGATACAAGACATTTTTAGAAATTTGCCTTCTTTCATGCTCTATGTCGTGCAATGAAGTTCATCTCTCTATTCCTCTAACTCATGCTATACGCTTTTAAAGAAATATGCCTCCATGTCGAGTCAATCAATGAATAAATAGCAACGCCAATGGAAATGGAGATGGGCATTAGCCAGCCCCACCAGCACCAGCTGATCCTTTGCCGGAGCAAGTTACCTATACTGAGTTCACGGCTATATTTCAGATATTAGCACAAGCCATGATCACCCAGGTCAACCAACAGGCTATGGATCATGTGAATAGAAAGGGGAATGTGGCGACAGTAGGGTGTAAGACATCATCATGATAAACCCACCTGAGTTTCATGGGTCAAAGGTGGACGAGGACACACATGAGTTTATTAAGGAGGTCTAGAAGATTACGCAGGTCATGGATGTTTTAGGAGAGGAGAGTGCATACTTGGCATCCTACCAGTTAAAGGGGGTTGCTCATATATGGTTCCAACAATAGAAGGAGAGCAAGGGAGTTGGTGCAGTCCCTGTGGTTGAGATGAGTTTGTTACGACTTTCTTGGATAGATTCTTTCCATGAGAGTTGAGGGAAGCAAAGACTACAGAGTTTGTCAACTTGAAACAAAATGACATGACTGTTCAGGAGTATGCCCTGAAGTTTACCCAGTTGTCCAAGTATGCTATGGAGATGGTTGCCGACTCGAGGGCTCATATGAGAAAGTTTGTGAATGGGGTTTCAGATCATTAGTCAAGGTGTGTAGGACCGCTATGCTGATTAATGATATAGATATCTCCTGAATGATAATATATTCCCATTAGATAGAGGTAGAGAAGATGAAGAAGAAGGAGAGAGAGGCCAAAAAGGCCAGGATAGGGAGCCATAGGCATTTCCAACAAAGATCCGGTAGTGGACATCGCCCTCAGTTCCACCAGAGGTCGTCAGCCCCAGCTCCCTCATCAGCCAGTATTCCATCGAGACCTCTAGGAGATCAGAGAGGCAGAGTATTAGGCTCTAGGGGTCAGAGGAGCATGACAGTGGAGCGCACTTTCCCAGCTTTCAGGAAGTGTGATAAGAACCACCCATGAGAGTGATTGGTTAGCTCAAATGTTATCTTTAGGTATGGAAAGCTCAGAAACATGCACAGAGATTATTTCTTCAGCTTAACAGGGTAATGGTAGAGGCCATGCCCCAGCCACCACTTCAGCATCTCCAACAGCTCACCTATATCAGCAGGGTGCCTCCTCTATTGAAGCTGGCGGGCATCACCAGAACAAATTCTGTGCACTTTTATCTCAACAAGAGAAAGAGTGCTCACTGCTATGTTGGGAGTCTTCCATATTGATATTTATGCATTGTTACACCCAGGGGCCACATTATCCTTCTTGATTCCTTATTTTGTCGTTAGTTTCAGTGTCAGCCCCAAAATTCTATCAGATTCCTTCTCAGTCTCTACTCCTGTTGCTAAGCCTGTTTTAGCTTGATGACTATACAGGAATTGCCCTATCACGATTTTTCAAAAACTTACCTCATCATACTTAGTTGAGTTAGATATGACCAATTTTTATGTTATCTTCAGTATGGATTGGTTACGTGCTTATTATGCTTCGGTTAATTATAAAACCCATACGGTAGAGTTCTGATTTTTTAGGATGCAGCAGTCCTATAGTGTAACGGTAGTTCAGTGTCCCTGTAGGTTTCTTTCTTTCCTATCTTAAAGCCAAAAAGATGATCTCTAAGGTTTGTGTATACCATCTAGTTTGGGTCAAGGATTCTACGTCTGAGGCCCTGACTCTTCAGTTAGTTCCTGTTATATGTGAGTATCCGGAGGTGTTCCTAGATGACCTACCAAGAGTCCCTCCTAAGAGAGAGATTTAATTTAATATTGATCTTCTCCTTGATATGCAATCCATATATATTCCTCCTTACAGAATTGCTCCAGCCGAGCTAAAAGAGTTGAAAGAGTAGTTGAAAGATCTATTAGATAACGGTTTCATTAGGCCTAGTAAGTCCCTATGGGTGCTCCAGTTCTCTTTGTTCAGTATAAGGATGTCTCAATTAGGATGTGTATTCATTATAGATAGTTGAACAAGGTCACAATCAAGAATAAGAATCCCCTCCCTAGATTGATGAACTGTTTGACCAATTTCAAGGTGCTAGGTGCTTCTCAAAGATAAACATGTTGTACCCCGTCAATCTCAGTAGTACGATTGTCATGTGGACATGTAAATAGAGAATTTTGACATATGAAACACTCGAGAGAAGGATCAGGAGGGGAACACACGAGTGCGTCGTAAAACGGACAGGACGATCGAAGGAAGGGGCCGACGCGCTGGGCGCCGTGTTGCACAACCTGCTGCCTGTCACGCCTCCTAAAGTAGCGGGATGGGAGTGCTCCTCACACCCCCAGCCATCTCCCAACTATATATATCCTCCCTTAGTTAAAATTGGGTCATTTTAACATGTATACCCACTGCTAAAATCGAGAGTACATGCACTTTTACTCATATTTTCGTCTGATTATGCTACCAAATGCCGTCCAAACATAAATTAACTTCGCGTAATGAGTTCTAGGCCTACGGGAAGCATTACTACGTAGTTATTTTCAAAAAATTTGATGGGCAAACTAGAGCTCTGTCGGGTAAAAGTTGTCATAATTTTTTCAAATTAACTCCTAAACGGCCATGGGCCTTAGGTGAGTATTTCTTCCTTCTGAGCTCTCGTGAAATTGCGAGTTTTTGCCAAATTATTCAGAGTTGAATTGTAGTTACTATTATTATAAAAATTTATCATTTTTTCTGAGTTTAGTATTGAAATTATCCCTATTCTCTCAATATTAGGGCTGCAACTTGATAGAACCACCGGTCGCCAGTTGAGACTCGCCAGCTAAATGAAAGTCGGAACTTGAGGTATGTAAGGCTATCCTTTCAGCAAGTTATGTTCGTCATAAAGTTAGTACGACTTATGTTTATATAGCGTTTCAGAGTAAACCTATTGGAGTCAGCTATTATGAACTAAATGGAGACAATAACGACAATATAGAAACCCTTGTTAGAGTTAACCCTAGCCAAGTTGATTGTTGTATATGATATTCGGGGTGGAAATGTTGTTTCCTATAAAAATTATGTTCACAAGAGTAGTATAGTGTCCGAAGAGACCAGGGTGAGGCCACGAGGGCCATATTGAGTTCTATCAGATTGAGGTTGCGAGTGCCATGTTGAGTTCTATCGAATTGAGGCTGCGAGGGCCATATTGATTCTTATCAGATTGAGGTCGTGAGGGCCATAACAAGTTTTACATGATTGAGGCCATGAGGGCCATCTTGTGCTATGCCATGTAGAGGTCGTGATGGTCGTATCTAGCTACAACAATTACATTATGACCTACCATCGAGCAAAGGCTCGGGGTCCAGTTGTATATTCCAGACACAGAAACAACTATAGGAGCCTATCAGGCTCAGGTTCAGTATCAAAGAATGAGTATTCAAGAGTTATAGTATGCTTATAGCTATTAGTAGTCTGATAGAAGGAGTGGATATTGTTTGTCCTTGCTGGGAATTATGGGGGCCCAGGTAGGTTATTTTGTGTTGTATGTACCTTCCAGTCTTATGGAGGCCCGGTTAGGTTCTTGTTTGTATCTATGAACTTGTTACTTAGATATTTCAGATAGTAAGGTTACGCAGGTTAAATTCCTACTCTCCCTCTCTTGATTACTTCAGTTATACCAACTTTTAGTCAGTTGTTATTCTACTGCCTTACATATTTAGTACACATTACACTGATGCTAATCTTTGGGTCACTGCATTACTTGCTTGCAGGTGTGGATAAATGCGGTTCGGGACCCTCCTAGTCATCAGTTGGAGTTAACAGTTTATTCAGTTCCTTTCCTCCGGAGTTGGTAGTTAGAAGAGGTTTGTTCTTTTGCTGTACAATTTATGGGTTGTTTGGGGCCCTTTCTCGACCATTGTTCTACTCTTAGAGGCTTGCAGGCTACAAATTTCTAGCAGTTAGATTTTTTTTTTGTCGTGTGGGGCCTATGTATGTTTATTTCGTGTGATGGTTGTGTGGGGCCTTGTTTAGCTATCAGTTAGCGGCCTTGTCGGCTATAGCGTAGTTTAGTTGCCTTATTTCATTTTAGTTATAACTAGAAAACATGATGGTCTTTTCGGCTCGCATAGGATCCCTGTTATTGTGTTGTTGGTGGTTAGTTGTCTTCTTTTATAGGTGGCCTTGTTAACCAAAGGCTATATTTACAACCAAGATATAGCTTGTCGTTTTCTTGAATCAAGTTATAGGAGTGCACCAAAAGTGCACCAGGCCAACCAGGCTAGTGAAGATCTTAGTGTGGCACTAGGTGCTAGTCATGCCTCCCATAGTGGGACGTGACAAACTTGGTATCAGAGCAGGTCATATCCCAGGGAGTTTGCAAGCCGTGCCAAGTGGGGTCTTGTCTATGGATGTGTTGTGCACCACATTTTATAGGAAGGAGGCAACAAGGCATAATAGTATGGTTACTTTTATTTCTCCTCTAGTCGTGCTATAGAGTTGTTCCATATAGGGTGACTCCCTAAGCTTATGTTATTCTATTTTATCCACAGAGAAAAATGTCTTAAGCACGGCGTACCGCGACTGGTTGAGTTCTAGTGTGACAGTAGGAGAGGACACTAGTAGGGGGCCCTATTTAGAGTCATCCCGATCTGAGGGCGACAGAGATATATCACCTCGATCTCCCCAGCACTCACCACTGCACTCAGAGCTTGCTAGAGAAGAATATATACCAACACCACCCCAAACCATTCTTGTGCCACCAGATCAGGAGCTTAGGGGTGCATTTTATATGTTGGTTCAGATGGTGGCTGCCCAGCGACAGCCTCAACCAGTAGTACCAACTGTCGTTGAGCCCACTGAAGGGACCGGTAGTTCGAGGGTCCGTGAGTTCCTTACCTTGAGTCCCCCGAAGTTCACAGGGGCAGATCATAGAGAGGACCCCCAGAACTTCATAGATCAGCTACAGAGAATATTCAGGGTTATGCATGCCTCATCTATAGAATCAGTTGAGTTAGCAGTATTCCGATTGCGAGATGTTGCAGTCTTGTGGTACGAGAGTTTGGATAGATCTCGAGGTAGAGATTCACCTCCACCTATGTGGCCTATCTTCTCGGAGGCATTCATAGACCATTATTTGCCTCGAGAGGTCCGACATACTAGAGTAGAATAGTTTTTGCATCTGGAGTAGGGCCGAATGAGTGTTAGAGAATATGCATTGAGATTTGACTCCTTAGCCACATATGCGCCCTCATTTGTCGACACTATGCCAACCAGGGTGCACCAATTTATAATAGGACTTGCGCCCGAATATGTGGATTCTTGCATTACAACTAATTTACGAAAGGATATGGATATCTCACAGATTCAGGCCTTTGCTCAGAATTTAGAGGAGCTCAGACAACGTTAGTACGTCATGGAAAGGGCAGGTTAGGAGTAGCATTTGAGGGCTAGACCTGCAGGTTCTTAGGTAGACTTTCAGGGTGGGCCCAGGCCTCGTTTATCAGGTAGGCCACCTAGGCCCCCATTTTAGAAGAAGAAGGATAGCAGATTAGATCATTAGAGATAGTCAGGTCCTGATGAGAGTTCACGAGCATTAGGCTCGCGGTATCAGAAAGGGCCATATCAGACAGAATTAGCAATACCTCGATGTATTACTTGCCCAAGGCATTATCCGAGAAGGTGTAGGTATGGTTCCACCGCCTGTTATTCCTGCAGAAAGGAGGAAGGCATGATGAGAGATAGCCCGGCTAGACTCCAGGGCGGTCAGGACCAGCAGAATAGATCCTCAGCGGGTTCATATGCTCCAGCAACTTCAGTAGGCCCAGTCCCTCAACTCCAGCCGTCAGAGGCCGAGGTAGATCAGGAGCATCTAGTTCAGGAAGTTTTTAGGACCACACATATACGCTATCGGGACGATAGGAGTCAGATACATCGCCAGATGTTGTGATAGGTATATTAGATGTTTACTCTCATTCAGTTTATACCTTGATAAACCCGGGCTCCACTTTATCGTATGTTACTCCGTTAGTGGCCCGAAAGTTTGATGTAGTGCCAGAATTTCTTCAGCGACCCTTTTTCAGAGTCTACACTCGTCAGTGACTCTATTATTGCAAAAAGAATTTACTGGGGTTGTACAGTAGAGATTGTTGGTCGCTGGACCTTAGTAGATCTAGTAGAACTAGATATGATCGATTTTGATGTGATTATGGGAAAAGACTGGTTGGCACCATGTTATTCCACTGTAGAGTGTTGGACCATAATTGTCCGATTTCACTTTGCGTAAGTGGTGGGGTAATACAGCTACGCCAAAAGCGAAGTTTATATCCTATCTCCAGGTGAAAAAGTTGATAGCAAAAGGTTGTATCTACCATATTTTTAGGGTTCGGGATATGAAAGCAGAATCCCCGACTGTCCAGTATATTCCAGTGGTTAAAGAGTTCCCAAATGAACTTCCTGGTATTCCCCAAGAAAGGGAAATAAATTTCTCTATAAACTTGCTACTAGGTACTCAACCTATATCTATCCCTCCATACCGAATAGATCCTACTGAATTGAGAGAATTGAAAGAACAACTGAAAGATCTTCTAGATAAGGGCTTTATCAGGTGATGTGCCGTGATTTTACGACACTTTCGATGCTTAAAACCAAGAAATTATGCACATTCCAGGTACGTTTATATGGGTATGAGATATTTTGTGCTTAATGTGCAAGAAAATAGGTCTGGAAGTGATTTTGGTCGAATTAATGATAAAATAAACTGAAAGGTGACTTCTAGGAACTCAACGAGTCATTGGTAGTAGGAACAACCCGTCTCTTAAGGCGTGGGAAAAAAGATGAAGTTTTGAAGAAGTGAAACAGTGCACTTGAAGAGTTAGAGGAACGACTAATAACACCTAGTAATGAGTCCTAAGGTCAACCGTTAGGATTTGAAGAGAAAATTGCAACCAAGTGTCTAATGAAGTTGACAAGAGACATCACGAGTCGTCACATGAAGGAACAACTCATTGGCAGGCTACTGGAGCTATCCGTGAAGTGCACTAGATTTTTGTAGGAGTCAGTCCACGAGGGACCTAACGACTCGTGCTTAGGCACGACGAGCCGTTAGGTGACCCATTGCCAAGCCTGGATATGTTGTTGAGGATGACCGCTTTGAGCAAGGAACAACTCATCAGAAGGCCTAACGACCCGTCACTTAGCCCGTTGCCACTGCCGACCTGGTTTGCAGATTTATTTAGGAAAAGGATTTCTTGGAACTATAAATACCCAATTTATGTTTATTTTTAGAGGACGGTTTTCTGGAAAGATTTTTAGCTGATATTGAGAGAGGATCTTCAATGATATTGTGNTTGAGAGAATTTTCATACAATTGTTTTTTATTCAAGATATGAAAGCAACATTGGAATTTTATTCAATCTAATTGGTTTTTATTCTACAATACTTTGTAAGTTGCAATTATGATTTCTTTTATATTTTGTGATTGCAATAACACAAACATGAGTAGCTAAACCCATAAACTAGGTTTGTGAGAACCAACATGAATTAACACACATAGGTAAAAATACTTAGTGATTCTTGAACGAAGTTTTATGCATGTATTATTTTTCCCTTTGTTTTGATTGATTCTTGACGGTTGCAAATGTTAGGACTTGCCTTATTTTTACTTACCGGATAAAGGGGGTAAATAATGAGAAAAGGGATTAACAATGAAGATTTGAGGCTACCAACCCTCATCTAATAGCTTGAACTTGTCTGGAGATAGCTAATCCGATATTAAGGGTAAGGGTCAACTAAAGTACACCTATATACAGACCAAGTTGCGTGGTGAAAATCATCTAGATAGGGGATAAACCATTTAGGTGAACTTGGCTTACCAATATTGCATGTTAAACACCGTAGTAGATCACTAGTATATAATTATTGTGGTTATGAAATCTTGGGGAGAACAATCCTAGTCTAGTCGTAAATATAATACAAACCAATCTTGATACAAGCATTCATTAATTTTACTTTTGTCATTATTATATGTTTCCCCCCTTTGGAAATAAGTAAATCAATAGTAATTTTTATTTGCATTAACCTAAGTTCTTACCATATTCCCTGTGGGATTGACCTCAACCTTTGTTGGGTTCTATATTTGATAATTAACCGCTTATATCTCAATTGCGAGGTATAATTTTGGCGACATCCAATTTTGGTGCCGTTGTCGGGAAATACGACTAAGGCTTTTGTTAATTGGGTTAACTTTACTATTGGTTCTTATTTCTTTTTTCATTTATCTTTTTTCATTTTTGTTGCTTAACAGGTCGTTTGTGCATGCCCGACACTAGAAGTCAAGGAAATCCCTTTGTACTAACTGATCACGAACTTGAGCTAATATTAAAAAACATGAGGAGAATGACCAACATACATGAGCAAGAAACCATGGACCAAGCCACAGCAAGGATGTTGGCCGAAGAGAAAGCTCGGGCTAGAGATTGTGAGTTAGCCAGAATTGCTGAACAGCAGCGTCTAGCTGTAGAAGCTAAACGAGCTAGAAGATCCAGAGGTCCAGAGCATCAGTGACACCGATACTTTGATGAGGAAGATGATGCGAACATAGATGAAGCTTGTGCCACTGGAGCGATAGTCCCTCCTCCTTTGCCTGCTGGGGAAAAGTTTGATATTACAAGTGCAATGATTCAACCGCTGAATATGAAGGGAATATTTGTAGGTCATGCATCCGAGGAAGCCCACGCTCACTTGACAAATTTTGTGGGTATATACAAGGCATACAAGCAGCCAGAGGTTAGCCAGGACGCAATCAGATTGAGGTTATTTCCGTTTTCTCTTGGGAGTGAGGCGACGATGTGGTTGGCTGAGATGTTGAATAACTCCATCACTACTTGGGAAGAGCTTAAGAGAGATTTTCTTGAAAGGTTCTTCCCACCATCCAAGGCGTTGCAGCTAAAGGATGAAATATATAACTTCAGGAAGCTAAATTCTGAGGCACTCGATGAGACTTGGTTGCGGTTCAACAAAAAGCTCAAGAAGGTTCCAAACCATAGGATTCCGGATGATACATTATTGGAAATATTTTACCAGTCCCTGAATGCCAACACCAAGGCAGTTGTTGATACCGTCTCAAGAGGATCCTTTATGAGTCATACTTATGCAGAGGCTACAAAGTTGTTGGATAGGATCACTAAAACCAACTGAGCTTGGCACACTAGAGAGTTGGAGGTTCCGGCTAGTTCTTATATGGTTGGTACGTCTGCCGAATAGTGGAGAAGAGATGAGGAGTGTGACCAGGACATTCTAGAGATCAATACCACCATGGGGTTTCTTGCCAAGCATTTAATGTGAATGGGAGCAGAAAAGGTGACGCTGTAGGTTCTCAGGGCAAGGCCCCGAGAAATGATGGTTGTGAGTCTGAGTCTAAAGAAGATGTCAATTATTTGAATGATCAGAGGATGGGTTTTCGAACCAACACCCAAGGGTATAACAAGGACTCTTGGAATCAAGGTCAAGGGAACCAAGGTCAGAAGTTCTACAAGGATAATAATTTCAACCAGGGCCAATACCGGCACAACAGGGATTGGAAGAAGCGAGAGGAGTTCAAAAATGATAGGAGCGGTCTGTATGTTCCTCCATGAAACCAAGAGACAGAGTTGATAGGTTCAAGGATTGAAGATATTCTTTCCAAAGTGCTCAAGCATATGGATGCAACAGATAACCACTTTAAGGAGCTCTGCGCTGATATATCTGGCTTAAATCAAAAGGTGGAGTCACATGTTGTGGCAATCAGGAAAATTGAGCAGTAGATGAGTCAGAAGTCTGTTGCAGTGAATCAAAGACAAAAAATCACACTTCCCAACAATACTATTCAAAACCCTAAAAATGAAGGTCACTGCATGACGGTCACTACTAGGAGCGAGAAGGCCACAATTTATCCACCAAGGCCAGTTGTAGTTAACAAGTCAGAAAGGCCCGTGTTGATACATGATGATGATGTAGAGGATGTTGAACACCCGAATTTGGTTGGGGACTTAGATGTTCAAACTGCTCCGAGTAGTTCAAAGGAGCAAGGAGATGCCCATGGGAAGAAGAAGGAGGTATAGCAAAAACTCACAACAATTCCTAGACCTCCTCTTCCTACCCCTAGCGCTTGAAGAAGAAAGATGAAGATGGAAAATATCAAAAGTTTATCTCTATGCTCAAGAAGCTGTCGGTGAATATCCCATTAGTGGAAGCACTTGAGAAAATGCCCGGATATGCCAAATTTATGAAGGACCTCGTCGCTAGAAAAAGAACTGTAATTTTGAAACCTGCTGATAATCTGCACCACTGTGGTGTCATCACTACATGGGTCCTAGTACAGAAAAAGAAAGACCCAGGTGCGTTTACTATATCTTGCACCATTGGGGAGGTTGAGTTTGCAAGGGAACTTTGTGACTTGGGTGCTAGCATAAATCTGATGCCGCTAGGGGTATTTAAAAAGTTAGGCTTGGGAACCCCCACATCGACTTCGATGCGGCTACTGATGGTTGACCGAACAGTTAAAAAGCCGGTGGAGATTTTACTTGATATGCTAGTCAAAGTGGACAATTTCATATTCCCAGCAGACTTCGTGATTCTGGACTGCGAAGTCGATTCAGAGGTCCCCATTATTTTGGGGCGACCATTCCTTGCAACAGGTATGGCCCTAGTTGATGTGGAATTAGGGAAGCTGAAGTTTTGATTGAACAAAGAAGAGGTTACCTTCAACATAAGCCGAACCATGAAACAGCCCAAGGAATTAAGCATATTTTCTGCATTGGAGGATGGAGAAGAGTCACTTGACGAATTCTGAGTAGTCAAGTGACTTACGTCGTGCCGCCACGTTAAATCAAGCGTTTCTTGGGAGGCAACCCAAGTTGTAAATGTAAGAAAAAGTTAGTGTTAACATTTGTTGACGGGTGCAGGTGAATAAGATTGAAAATCTGAAGTTGGAACAAAAAAATTGGAACTTCAGTTCTGGTGCAGAAAAATCACAGAAAGAGTCGTCGTCTGACTTGACGACTCATTTAACCAATCATGAAGAGAACTGTAGAAAATAGGGGAGCAACGGGTGACTTCACGAGTCATTTCTCGAAGGAACAAATCATTTAGTCCCCCTTCAAGTACACTGGATCAAACTTTAAACTTAAAGAAAATTGGTAATAACAGTTCACTGAATGAATCGTTAGGAAACCAAATGACTCGTTAAGTAACCCGTCCTGAAGCTACAACAGGCCAAGGACCACAACTCAAGAAAGGACTCATTGGGTAATACCAAGAATTGTTACGTTAGGTCCAAGGTAAGTTAAGTCTACCAGACCCACGACTGAAATTGGGAAAAATTTTAAAATTAAAATATAAGAACCCAATTTCATTTAACACTCCCCGTTAAACTCACACACATTCAAAGCTTTGATTTTCCCTCTTCTCTTCTCCTTCTTCCTCACTCAACCTCATCAAGAACTTCATTGATAGATCTTCATCACTGCATGCACAACTGATATTGCACCCTATCTCTGATAACTCAAAATTTTAAGTGATCTTCCCCACACAAAAACTTTGAAATTTTTTTGCAATTCCATCAAGAAATTTTAAAGACACATGAATGAGTGCGCTTGAATGATTCTTAGATTTACATTGTGTTTTATGTGCCTTGTGATGTAAATAAACCCTAGGAAGTGTAAAACATTGATTTTCGATCATGTAGTCACCTGGGTTGATTTTTAAATTGAAGGTTTGTGTTTGTGGAATTGAAAATTGGAAAGAAGATGAAGATGAACAGGAACTCTTGAGCACAAAGGTAGTGTACTTAACGAGTGACCTAACGACTCGTTGCCTCTAGTAACGAATCGTTGGGATAAATTGTCAAGTACACTTGACCTATTAGAAAAATATCCAGCCTGGGGTAACGAGTGACTTCACGAATCATTGCCAGAGGCAGTAACTCATTTAGTCACCCGTTAAGACCACTGGCACCAGCTAAAAAATATTTTCTATTTCATCTTCTCTTGTGAACTAACATTGTTTCCGCAGGTGCAATGGCTCCACGAGGTACACAAAAAAGGGTCAAAACAAAAAGCAGGTACTTGAGCGTAGTCAACCATCATACTGAAGGCTACGAGATGATCAATCCTCCTCTGAAGAGTCGAGTGGCTCTGTAGAGGAATATGAAGTATAAGAGGAGCAACTGGTGAGGAGGATGACAAGGGCTAGGGCTCAACAAGTTTCAAATCCAATAGCCCTGGTCGATACTCCCACTACACTAGCAAGAGATCCGCCCTGCCGCACTAATGAAAGCGCTAAGGTTGCTGCTGCACTTGTTCTTGAGGCTCCCACGGCTGGGCACAATACAGAGAGAGTTGATGAGTCGCATTCCCAGCGAGGGGACTCGGAGAATAAGCTGACTGAGACATCGGGCACATCAAATAAGCAACCGAGAAATGTGAGGAGATGGTGTGTACATGGCATGCGGGCTTTTTACAATTGAGACATTGCTCCCAATGACATAGGAAATCCAAAGCGGAGCATTTATGAGTGTCCAAGGCTGGTAACTACAGGGCTTAAAGACCTTCCAGAGCTACAAGCAGTATTTGAAAAATACAGGTTTGAGTGGTTGACCGAGCCATCACGTAGTTACAGTCCATGCCTAGTCTTAGAGTTTTATGCGGCATATGCAGCCACGTTGCAACGGTTGACACTAGGAGGCTAGGATTGGAAGAAGTGGCCTGCATTGAATCAGGTGATGGTGCGTGATACTTCAGTTGATATATCTAAGGAGACGATCTCCAGGATACTGTACGGGCTAGATTATCAAGCTCTGATGAACACGACAGAGTTTGATCATAGGTTATCCGAGTTGCGAAAAGTCAAAACAAATAAGTTGAATAGCATGGAGCGGATACATCAGTACACTTGGATTTCCTGCATCATTGCCACAAAGGAGTCGTTAGTTGAATGGATGCATGGTACTGAGTCACAGATAAGGAAGGCCACATCGAACTTTTAGGAAAAATTTTTGTGGTCACTGGTGAGGCATGAGTTGGTACCAACAAGTAATAACAATATACTCTCACCCGACAAAGCAGCATTAGTGGCCAGCATAATGGAGGGGTATGCAATCAATTTCCCCTATTTCATTGTTGAGGAGATTTGAGAGCGGGCTATAAATGAAGGTACGATGATTCCCTTCCCCTTCTTGATTGATAGAATTTGTCGAGAGTCTCAAGTGCCATAATTGCCATCAGTTGATCAGAGAGTGGTGGTTCAGAAGATTACCGATATCGGGCTGATCAGAGATGATACAAATTTGATATCGAGGGCAAGGACTCAAGTATCTATATCCGTTGTAGCGACCATAACAGCAGAGGCATTTTGCAGCGGGATGCGAACTGATGCAACACAGTTCACCGAGTTAGCTGCCGAGCCTACTGAGGGTAGAGAGATAGGTAGCCAGGCTGAGGCTACAGATGTAGTAGATGCATCCACACCTATCAATGTTCCTGAGTCATTATCTATGGCAGTAGCATCAAGACCATCAATCTCACCTTCACGATCCAGCACAGCTGGCCTAGTCACGGTCTCACAGGAGTTTTTGGTTGATATGGCTAGATGGCTAGCTAAAGCAGAAAAGTAGCAGGCACACACGGCTTTATAGGTCAAAGTCTTGATAGAGCAGGTTAAGCCGTGGGTGTCAAAGGAGTTGGAGACATTGTCCAGTTCGGCGCATGGGCGACTAGACGCTTTTGAGAGAAGGATGGACGAGCACCTTGCACAGTTACAAGCGCCGAAGTTATCGATATGGTACTCAGATCTTGGAGCGTTACGATCCGAGGTGCGGGACCTGACCGCACAACATATAGATGTGGTACCTCCACCGGTACTCCCCGTGATCGATGATGAGTTTGAAGAGGAGCTACCACCTATTTTTGATTTCATCATGGAGGAGCCGGTGACACATCACAAGGGGAAAAGGCCTCATGAGAACGCAAGTGATGATGTTGATGTGTCTCTACTCTGTCAGCAAAAACGGGAGCATAGTGAGATGGAGAGAGCGCTGCATGAATTAAGAGAGGAGGCTCGACTGAGAGTCGAGACTGAGGCAGCGAGAGCTCGTGGAGAACGAACGAGCTCAGTTGGATCTAAAAATGCGCCGGGTCAAGCCGGCAATATTGGAGTTGATGTTGGAGGCGTATCTACACCCTCCACCGACTAGGTAGCTAACACCTAGGTCGCACAAGTATGTTTCCTATTCCCTTAGTTTTTGTCTTTTATATATATGCATTGAGGACGACACATGATATTTTGAACATAACCCGAGGGTTTTTCTTGCCGGATATCTTTTCCCTCGGGTGTTCCATATCTAGTAGAATTGGCATGTTTAGGATTTTATTTTGTGTTATTATTTTTTTTGTGTCTGTAGAAAGAAAGTTAGGAAAACTGAAAACACTCAAGAGTTAAAATTGTTTGATATTTTGATATTTGATAAATTGACACACCTCCGAAAATTTTGTATATATGTATGTGAGAGTTGACAATAATGACCTTTGTGAATCTTTGCATGGAATTGGAATTGTAAACTTGTTTACCATTGTATGGTTGTACCTGAACTAGCGATTAGTAGGATTGATGATGTTGACCTGTGCTATGTGTGAAGTGAGGCTAAATAGCTGAATTCGGTTGTGTGTGTCAATCTAGAACTTGCATGGTCAGTCGTACCGAGATAGAGGATAAGAAACTAGGAAAGGATCATAGGCCGTTTTTGATTTATCAGTCAACTTTAGCCTGAAAGACCTACCAAAGTGAATAAAAATCTCTTGATCCAAATGTTTGAGCTTAAATTTACCTTTCTTTTCATTTACACCAATTCACTTGCCTGATTTTATTATGAATGAACCTATTTTGGCCCTAGTCCCTCCTTGGACATTGTGAACTTCAACTCAGGCAAATCTCTTAAGTTGAGAGTGGCTATGATAGGGGTGAGTAAGAAGAGTCGAGTGGAAGTAAAGTTGGGTAATGAAAAAGAAGAAAAAAGAGCGGGTGCGGTATGCATGATGAAAAGGAAAATAAATAAAAAATTGTTGTCAAAAAATCAAGAAGAGAAAAGAAAAATAATGTGTGACATTAATAAGTTTTTGTTGAATAAAAAGTACCTGCATCCATAGTGTCTAAAGTAAAGAAAAGAAAAAGAAGAAAAAAAGGAAAAAGGGAGAAAATAAAAATAAAGGTGAAAAGTGGAGTAAAAAGGCATAGTGCCAAGGAGGGTTGAGCTATTAAAATTCATATGTACCATACTCAAGACCGAGCCTACGTTTCAAGCCGAGAAAGTCTTATAGTGATCCTAGTTATTTGTCATAAAATCGAGGTATTGAAAGTAAAGGCAAGCCTATGGTATTGTATGCACACAATTCAAATTTCTTTGTGAGAGTGAGTGGATCTTACCTAGTCCCAAGAGAAATATACCGAATAAATTATGTACACATGTGTGAGTGTGGGACTTCTTTGATTTTAGATCACTTGGTCAACAAAATCGTCTGCAAATTGTCTGGGGAAGTGTTATTGATTTATGTGCGTGGTTGCAGGTGATAGTATTTTACCATGTTTCGATTCCTCAGTGTTATGGTTGGAAATTTTGCATATGTATAGTGTTTTGAGTTGATACGATGAGGGAGGGGTTAGAAAATTTGATTTTGATGTATAAAAATGACTGTTGTAAGTTTCCTAAAGTTTTTCCGATTGAAGCGTCGAGTAGATTGTTTTGTTTTGTTTCATTTTGTTCAGTTTTTGCCTGAGGAAATGCAAAAGTTATAAGTTGAGGGTGTTGATGTTCCATGGATTTACGACACTTTTGACGCTTAAAACCAAGAAATTATGCACATTCCAGGTACGTTTATATGGATATAAGGTATTTTGTGCTTAATGTGCAGGAAAACTGGTCTGGAAGTGATTCTGGTCAAATTAATGATAAAAACAACTGAAAGGTGACTGCTAGTCACCCAACGAGTCATTGGAAGGAGGAACGACCCGTCGTTTGAGGCGTGGTAAAAAAGATAAAGTTTTGAAGAAGTGAACAGTGCACTTGATGAGTTGGAGGAACGACTCGTTACACCTGGTAATGAGTCATGAGATCAACCATTAGGCTTTGAGAGAAAATTGCAACCAAGTGTCTAGTGATGTTGACGAGAGACATCACAAGTCGTCACATGAAGGAACGACTCATTGGCAGGTCACTAGAGCTATCCGTGAAGTGCACTGGATTTTTAAAGGATTCAGTCTACAATGGACCTAATGACTCGTGCTTAGGCACGATGAGACATTAGGTGACCCATTGCCAATCCAGGATATGTTGCTGAGGACTACTACTTTGAGCAAGGAACGACTCGTTAGATGGTCTAATGACCTGTCACCTAGCCCGTTGCTACTGCCGACCTGGTTTCCAGATTTATTTAGGAAAATAATTTCTTGGAACTATAAATACCCAATTTAGGTTTATTTTTAGAGGACAATTTTCTAGAAGGATTTTTAGCCGATATGGAGAGTGGATCTTTAACGATATTGTGAGGATATTCTTGAGAGAATTTTCAGACAATTTTTTTGGATTCAAGATACGAAAGCAACATTGGAATTTTATTCAATCTACTTAGTTTTTATTCTACAATACTTTGTAAGTTGAAATTATGATTTCTTTTATATTTTGTGATTGCAATAACACAAACATGAGTAGCTAAACCCATATATTAGGTTTGTGGGAACCAAGATGAATTAACACACATAGGTAAAAATACTTAGTGATTCTTGAACGGGGTTTTATGCATGTTTTATTTTTCCCTTCGTTTTGATTGATTCTTGACGGTTGCAAACATTAGGACTTGCCTTATTTTTACTTACCAGATCAAGGGGGTAAAGAATGGGAAAAGAGATTAACAACGGATATTTAAGGCTACCAACCCTCATCTAATAGCTTGAATTTGTTCGGAGATAGGTAATCTGATATTAAGGGTAAGGGTCAACTAAAGTACACCCGTATACTGACCAAGTTGCGTGGTGAAAATCATCTAGATAAGGGACCAGCCGTTTAGGTGAACCTAACTTACCAATATTTCATGTTAAACACCAGAATAGATAACTAGTATATAAGCCTAATGGTTATGAAATCTTGGGGAGCACAATCCTAGTCTAGTCGTAAATTAAATACAAACCATTCTTCATACAAGCATTCATTAATTTTACTTTTGTCATTATTATATATTTTCCCCCTTTGGAAATAAGTAAATCAATAGTAATAGTTATTCGCATTAACCTATGTTCTTACCATATTTTGTGGGATCGACCTCAACCTTTGTTGGGTTCTATATTTGACAATCGACCGCTTATACCTCAATTGCGAGGTGTAATTTGGGCGACATCATCAGGCCGAGTACGACACCATAGGGTGCGCCAGTTCTGTTTGTGAGAAAGAAAGATGGCTCCCTCCGCATGTGTATAGATTATTGGAAGTTGAATAAAGTTACTATTAAGAATAAGTACTCGCTTCCCATGATAGATGACTTGTTTGATCAACTGCAAAAAGTGTAATATTTTTCTAAAATTGACTTGAGATCTGGGTACCACAAGGTTCGGGTTCGGGAGAAAGATATCCCAAAGATAGCTTTCAGGACTAGGTATGGTCATTTTGAATTCCTAGTCATGTCCTTCGGGTTCACAAATGCCCCAGCAGTGTTCATGGATTTTATGAACAATATCTTCAGGCCATATTTAGATTTATTTGTGATAATATTCATTGATGATATTCTGGTAAAATCCTACTCAGAAGCAGAACACAGAGATCATTTGTGAACAGTACTTCAGATCCTCAGAGACCGCCAACTATATGCAAATTTTTCTATATGTGAGTTTTGGTTAAACTCTGTAGCTTTCCTAGGCCACTTTGTATCAAAGGTTGGTACTCAGGTTGATTCACAGAAAATTGAGGCAGTAAAAACATGGCTTAGGCCTACAACTCCAACGGAGGTTCGTAGTTTCTTGGGATTAGCTAGATATTATAGATGGTTAGTGGAAGGAGTCTCTACCATGTTAGCGCCCTTGACTAAATTTACTCAGAAAGAAGCAAAATTTCATTGGATCCAGGCCTGCGAGTAGAGTTTCCAGGAATTGAAAAATAGATTGACATCGGCGCCAGTGTTAGCTTGGTCAGAAGGCTCAGAGGGTTATGCTGTGTATTGTGATCTTGGGAAGAATTTCATGCCCAAGTGATACTCAAATGCTTCATTTCGACTTGTTTATCTATCGTTATGTGTACATTCTCATGTGATTCTTAGTTAAATATGAATTTATACTAAC
>JACEIK010005511.1:37486-51722 GCA_018107945.1 Datura stramonium | reverse complement strand
GGTTCTTATATCACAGAAATGTAGAATAAAGGTCTCATGATTCTTTAATTGGATAGGAGTCGAAAGATCCAATCCATAGGCGATTAATTCCTGACTAACAGTCGAAGAGAAGATTGACTGATTTGAATTAAGAAATTACATCCCTGCATGCTTTCCTTAACCTCAGCTTGTTCATTGCTATTGTTCAGACTTTAAATTAAGATCTTTACTTAGGTTCTTATTAACTATTAATATCAACTCGTAGAACATTATTTGCTTGGTTGTCTACCTTTATAGCGATATCGTTCACTAACAATTAGGATAATTACCACCATACTTCAGTCCCTGTGGGATCGATACTTGGCTTGAAGTAAAGCCACTTTACTACTTGTACGACCACGTGCACTTGCGTGTAGTTTGGTCCGAACAAGGACTACCCCGTACCAGACGCAAATTCGACTCTATTTGGGTGATTGTTGATAGATTAACGAAATCAACTCACATTTTCCCAGTTCGGACTACATTCTCATTCGAAGATTACACCGAGCTATATATTAAAGTGATAGTCCGATTGCACGGAGTCCTAGTATCTATCATCTCAGACAGAGGGTAAAATTTATAGTTAGATTTTGGCAATCATTTCAAAAAGGTTTGGAGACACAAGTTAATCTAAGTACAACATTGCACCCTCAGAGAGATGATTAGGCAGAGCGCACCATTCAGATGCTTGAGGATATGTTATGGGTGTGTGTGCTAGATTTTGGAGGAAGCTGGGATGAACATTTACCCCTCATTGAATTTGCATATAATAACAGTTATCATTCTACATTTCAGATGGCGCCTTATGAGGCATCATATGGGTGGAAATACAGGTCCCCCATCGAATGGTTTGAGGTAGGAGGGTCAGAGTTAGTTGGACCAGATATGGCTCATCAGTCAGAAGAGAAAGTGAAACTTATTAGAGAGCAGTTACTGACAGCCCAGAGTCGCCAGAAGTCCTACTCCAATATATGACGTAGAGACTTGGAGTTTAATGTAGATTATTGGGTATTCCTTAAAGTGTCGCCGATGAAGGGCATGATGAGATTTTGCAAGAAAGGCAAGCTTAGCCCGAGGTTCATTGGGCCATATCGAATCATCCGAAGGATAGACCTAGTGGCATTATGATTAAAATTTCCTTCAGAATTAGAGTCTGTTCACCCAGTATTTCACGTGTCCATGTTGTGAAAGTGTATAGGGGACCCGTCTCGAGTTTTGCCAGTTGAGGACATTCAAGTTACAGAGGAGTTAGCTTATGAAGAAATTGTAGTTGCAATACTAGATAGATAGGTCCGTAGACTGAGAACTAAAGATGTAGCCTCCGTTAAAGTGTTGAGGAACATAAATAAAGAAGAGATAACTTGGGAAGCTGAGGACAACATGAGATCTAGATATCCTCACCTGTTCCAAGATTCATTCAGATTATACAGTTATGGTGATATTGTTATTTAGTTGTCATTTTACTACTTATGTTATTAGTACGGCCTAGTTAGCTACCTCTCTATGGTGAAATAGTTGTTTATAGAATCCTGTGAGACACCTATGTTGGACTTCTCTATGTTTCAGGTTTTCAGATAGTCCACATTATAGAGGGGAGTCAACCGAAATTTTTCTAGATATTAGTCAGAAGAATTAACTCTTTTAAGCCTGAAGATGACATTCAAGGACGAATGTTCCTAAGGGGGGAAGATGGTACAGCCTGTGAATATCCATAGTACGATCGTCATGTGCACATGTACGTAGAGAATTTTGACATATGAAACACCCAGGAGAAGGCTCGGGAGGGGAACACATGAGTGCGTTTTAAAGCAGATGGGACGACCAAAGCCAAAGGGTCGGCGCGCTGGGTGCCGCATTGCGCAACCTACCCTACCGCAGGTAGTGGTGAGTCGTGCCCCTAAAGCATCTCAAAGGGGGGAACGCCACACACCTGCCTTCCACCGCCCAACTATATATATCCTCTTTTAGTTCAAAGTGGGTCATTTTATCATGTATACGCACGACTAAAATAGAGTACACGCACTTTTATTCATATTTTCATCCGATTATGCTTCCAAATGCTGTCCAAACCTAAATTAACTTTGGGTAACGAGTTCTAGGCCTATGGGAAGAATTACTACAGAGTTTATTTCCTAAAAATTCGCTTGGCAAACTAGAGCTCCATCGGGTAAAAGTTGTCAGAATTTTTTTCAAATTAATTCCTAAATGGACAAGGGCCTTAGGTGAGTATTTCTTCCTTCTGAGCTCTCGTGAAATTGTGATTTTTCACTGAATTATTCAGAGTTGAATTATAGTTAATAGTATTATAAAAAGTTATCATTATTGTCGAGTTTAGTATTGAAATAATCCCTATTCTCCCAATATCAGGGCTGCAATTGGATAGAACCACCGGTCGCCAGTTGAGACTTGCCAGTTAAACGAAAGTCAGTACTTGAGGTATGTAAGGCTATCCTTTTAGAAAGTTACGTTCTTCGTAAATTTAGTACGACTTGTGTGTCTATAGTGTTTCAGAGTAAACCTATTGGAGTCAGTTGTTATGAACTAAATGGAGACAATAACGATGATATAGAAACCCTCGTCAGAGTTAACTCTAGCCAATTTTATTATTGTATATGATATTTAGGGTTGAAATATTATTTCCTATAAAAATGATGTTCACAAAAGTAGTATAGTGTCCGAAGAGACCAGAGTGAGGCCGCGAGGGCCATATTGAGTTCTATCATATTGAGGCCGCGAGGGCCATGTTGAGTTCTATCGAATTGAGGCTGTGAGGGCCATATTATGTTTTATCATATTGAGGCCTTGAGAGCCATAACGAGTTCTATCTGATTGAGGCCATGAGGGCCATCTTGTGCTATCCCATATAGAGGTCGTGATGGCCGTATGTAGATACAACAATTACATTATGACCTACCATCGCGCCAAGGCTCAGGGTCCAGTTGTATAGTACAGACATAGACACAGCTACAGGAGCCTATCAGGCTCAGGTTCAGTTTCAAAGAATGAGTATTCCAGAGTTACAGTATGCTTACAACCATTAGTAGTATGATAGTAGGAGTGGATATTTTTTGTACTTGCCGAGGCTTATGGGGCCCCAGGTAGGTTATTTTTTGTTGTCTGTACCTTCCAGGCTTATGGGGGCCCAGTTAGGTTCTTGTTTGTATCTATAACTTGTTAGTTAGATATTTCAGACAGTAAGGTTACGCAGGTTAAATTCTAACACTCCCTCTCTTGATTACTTCAGTTTTACCAGCTTTTAGTCAGTTATTATTCTATTGCCTTACATATTCAATACACATTGTACTGACGCCCATCTTTGAGGCGCTGCATTACTTGCTTGTAGGTGCGGATAGACGCGGTTCAGGACCCTCCTACTCATCAGCTGGAGTTAATAGTTTATTCAGCTCCTTTCCTCTGGAGTTGGTAGTTAGAAGAGGTTTGTTCTTTTGTTGTATAGTTTATGGTTAGGTGGGGGCTCTTTCTCGACCATTATTCTACTCATAGAGGCTTGCAAGCTACAGATTTCTAGTAGTTAGCTTTTTTTATTGGCCGTGTGGGGCCTATGTATATTTATTTCGTGTGATGGCCATGTGGGGCCTTGTTTACCTATCAGTTAGCGGCCTTGTCGGCTATAGCATAGTTTGGTTGCCTAATTTCATTTTAGTTATAACTAGACAGTATGGTGGTCTTGTCGGCTTGCATAGGATCCCTGTTATTGTGTTGTTGGTGGTTAACTGTCTTCTTTTACAGGTGGCCTTGTTGGCCAGAGGCTGTATTTACAGCCGAGATATAGCTTGTCATTTTCTTGAATCAAATTATAGGCGTGCACCAAAAGTGCACCAGGCCAACCAGGCTAGTCCAGATCTTAGTGTGGCACTAGGTGCCAGTCATGCCTCCCAAGGTGGGGCGTGATATAGACCTCAGGTCTGACTATCATCAGCTTAGAGTTAGGGAGAGTGACATTCCGAAGACAACCTTTAGGACTCGGTATGGTCACTATGAGTTTGTAGTTATGTCTTTTTGACTAATGAATGCTCCTACAACTTTTACGGATTAGATGAATAGGGTGTTCAAGCAGTATTTAGATATGTTCATTATAGTCTTCATAAATGACATCCTGATATACTTTTAGAGGAGGATCATGCCGCTCATTTAAAGATTGTGTTAGACTCTCAAGTATCATCAGTTGTTTGTTAAATTAAGAAAGTGTGAGTTTTGGTTAAACTTAGTAGCAATCTTGGGTCATGTGGTGTCTAGTAACGGTGTACAACTGGACTCTCAAAAGATAGAGGGGGTGAAGAACTGGCCTCGACTTATCAGTCCTATGGATATTAGGAGCTCTTTAGGTCTAGATGGCTATTATAGGAGTTTCATAGAGGGATTTTCATCCATTTCAGCACCATTGACTAAGTTTACCTAGAAAAAGGTCAAGTTTCAGTTGTCTGATGCTTGTGAGAAGAGTTTCTAGGAGTTAAAAAATCGATTCACTTCAGCCCCAATGTCGACCCTACCAGAGGGCACGGATGTCTTCATTATGTATTGTAATGCTTCTATGATTGGTCTTAGTTGTGTGTTAATGTATCATGTTAAGGTCATTTCTTATGCCTTTAGATATATTAAGACTCATGAGAAGAATTATCCGACACATGACCTAGAGTTGGTCGTTGTGGTGTTTTCCTTGAAGATTTGGAGGCACTATTTGTATGGGGTGCATGTGGATGTATTCAAGGATCACAAGAGCATGCAATACATGTTCATCTAGAAGGATCTGAATTTATGAAAAAGGAGATGGCTAGAGCTTCTCAAAGACTATGACAGTATCCTTTATCATCGGGGCAAGGCCAATGTAGTGGTAGATGCTCATAGTAGGTTGTCCATAGAAATTGTGTCCCATGTTAAGGATAAGAAGAAGGATCTAGTGAAGGATGTCCATAGGCTTGCTCATTTAGGAGTTCGCCTTACAAATTCGATGGATGGCGGTTTTATTGTTATGAATAGGTCAAAATCTTCATTGGTAACGGATGTTAAAGTAAGGAAAGATGAGGATCCTATCTTACTAAAGTTGAAAGAAGCTGACCGAAATCAGATGGTAGAGGTTTTCTCCTAAGGGGGAGATGGTATGCTCCGATTTCAAGGCTAATTATGTGTTCCGACTGTGGATGACTTGAGAGAGAATATGTTGAGCGAGGTCATGGCTCTCGATACTCTATCCATCTGGGTGCCACCAAGATGTACCGTGATCTATGGGAAGTCTATTGATAGAATGGCATGAAGAAGGATATAGTGGAATTTATGAATAAGTGTCTGAATTACTAAGAGGTGAAGGTTGAGCATCAGATACCTGGGGGTATGCTTCACGAGTTGAGGATTAAGAAGGTAGCTTCCGCGAAAGTTTTGTGGAGAAATCAGCTTGTTGAGGGAGCTATGTGGCAAATTGAAGCAGATATGATAGCTATATACCCGTATCGTTTCCCTTCTGTCTCAATTCCAGCAAGAGGTATTAGTTTTATCCTTAGTACCCTATTTGGTTTCATATAAAGATCACGACTACTAGTTTCTTTCATGTCATTGTATGCATGTATGTTTCATGAATGTAGTTCAACCATTTATCCCAATTCAAAGTCAGTCACTTCGTCAGTTTTCAGCTATGGTGATTCAGTTTTTGGATAGTAGTTCTTTCCATAGCCCTTTAGTATGTTTAATCTACATTCGAGGATGAATATTCCCAACGGAGAGATAATGTAACACCCCAAAAATCCCTAAGATCATATCCAAGGATTGAAATGGAGAAAATAGGAAAACCTACACCACGTCACAGAACGAGTCATTGAGTGACTCGTCAAGTGACCTAACAGGTCGTCATGTGACCCATTAAGTGTGAAGTGTGGGTAATAATTTGGGTTTCAGAGAGTCATAACAAGTGGTGAAGTGACCAATTAAGTGTAACGAATTGTTAAGTAGAGGTATCAAGAAAAGATCAGGGAGTTGGAAAATTTGGCCAGTGGCAACGGACAAAGGTGATGAGCAATCAAGTGTCATAATGGGTTGTCAGGTCACTCGTTGGGATTTCCAGTGTAATTTTTTCAATCGGTTATTAAGGGTGTTTTTATAATTACTAAGTTCCTAACTCCTAAACTAAGACGTTTTAAGCTTCTAAAAAGGTGTTTTAAAGGATTTTATTCATCTTAAGCCCTCATTCTACTTCAAACACTCCAAGTTGAAGTTCAAAACCCTCTCAAGCCTCAAGCATGAAGGTCCGCCTTCTCCCCCAAATTCTCTTGGGCATCAAACCCTAAAAAGAATTGCATCAAGACCAGGTATGTATGGTTATGAATGGGGGAAATCCTTCCACCCTCATGCTCAATTTCATCCTATTCTATGATTTCAAGTCTCCACGCATGTTATGTTGAAATTCTAGGATTAGACCCCATTCTCATTGAATCTCTTATGAACTCTTATGAATTGAAGTTTCTTATGATTAAAATTATTCTTTATGATTGAGATTACTTAATTTCTACTAGAATCTCTCATGGACCTATACTTTCAAGTTTATGGTGATTTTTTTCTATTATGAATGATTTATGAATTTCAAGGTTATGAGCCCACGATTTCAAGTTATGATGAATTATTAAAGTATGTATAAATGTTTACGAATTCTTAAACTTATGATTTTGTGATTTCGAGTTATGAAGCCTTATTCAAGTATGTATGGATTTCATGAAAAATCAAGTTTATATATAATGGGTAATTGTGGCATGTTATGAGATAGTTAAGGGCCTAAAATACTGNATGAAGCCTTATTCAAGTATGTATGGATTTCATGAAAAATCAAGTTTATATATAATGGGTAATTGTGGCATGATGTTGGACATATTTCTATGCCCATTTGCCTTGTTTTTGCCCATATTTTGCCTTTTTTTGAGTTCATAATCCTCATGAATGCATAAATTAATATATTTGTTTGTTTTGTATTGATAACGCTCAAACTCACACTGCTTACCAAACTATGAAGTGGTCATTGTCAATAAAGAACCCAACTAAGAGGTTGGGGTCGAACCCACAGGTAATAGGGTAAGATCTAGACTAATGCTAGTAATTGAACTTGTTGGTGAGTTATCTCCTAATTGGGGGTCTAAAATAAAACAAGACTAAAACAAAGATTTTAATTGTGATTTAAATCAAGATATACAAACAATTAGAATAAGTGTTTCCTATGGGTTCATAACTACTTCGCGTATACACACGTGATCAATCCCAATACTTAGTTGTAGAACTAATAACTAGGGTTCATCCAAACGATTGGTTCGTCCCTATTGGATGACTATACGCAATCACAGGGTTAGATCTCACGAGAGATTTCAAACTAACAGTTATCAATTTGTTCCAAATTTAATTATCCTACGACCACAACTCAAGTTAATATAATGATTGTAAAGACCAAGGCTTTGTTGTAATTTTCTTTTCCTAATCTCTAATTCTCTAGGTTAAAGAAGGTAAAGATTCGGGCAATTCCTAACATTATACATCATTAAGAAACATTTAAAAATGAAGATAATACAATACAAGCTTTTTGCATTGGTTTTGAATCACTTTGTACAACCCTAATTTGTTAATCCATCATGGTTCCCACAATCCCGAGTTGTGGAGGTTTTACCCTCCCATGGTTGTAAGATTATAATTTGTATTTATAGACAATCACATAATCAAATACTTACAACAACAAATTGAAGAAAACACGATCGGTATATCAAAGAATAATCTCAAGAACAATACAGGAAATCAAGAATTTGAATCTTAAGAATTATCCTCAAAACTTGATAAAAACTCACAAAAACAATTCTTCACACGTCTACTAACTCAATTTTGTCCTTCTCTAACTAAAATAAAATGTAAAGGCTATTTATACAGACATTAGAAACCTTTTCTTAAGCTAATAGGAAGATTTCCATATCTGGTGCTGAATGCGTCACGACTGGACCTACGACCCGTAGCAGGATTGTACGGGTCATACTTGCTTTCTGTAAGTCCTTGGCTACTGCAGAGTTGTCTAAGTGTTGGTGGGCTGGTATGACTCGTACCTTTATCCTACGAGTCATAAAATTCTTTCGTGGTTTGGTCCTTAGAACTCTGACATCTTCTGGAGTTTTTCACGAGTGTTGCGGTACAACTCATACTTTTTCTCTATGACTCATACTGTCTGTAGTGTCCAAAGTTCTGCTAAGTACTAAAGAATCTTCTGAAGTTCACCACGATTCCTGGTACAGTTCATACATTGATGCCACGATTCGTGAGTCCATCCGTACCAAGAATCTGCCTTTGTGTAATTTCTTCTAAATAATTCCAAGAGTCGTTGAGCATTCTAGACTTAGAGAAAAGTCCCAAAATTTCGGTAAAATAGAGGGTTCTGCATGCCAGATGGGTCTTAATGTTCATGAATTTGACTAACACTCTGGTGCTATGGTGAGAGTGGTGCTCCAGAGGTGTTAGAAGTGAAGAAAATTAGCTAAGTCCTTGGTGAGATAGATGGGGCGGCGCACCAGGCCTATCGTGGAGCTACTCTTCAAAGGAAATTTGACTAACTCTGTGGTGAGATAGGCAGGGCAGCATGCCAAACCCATTCTGGATCTGAAATTGCTGATTTTAAAGCTAAGTGGTTTAGGGTAGAAGTTCCATTTGAAGGCTCGACTACAAATACATCCTCTAGGGTATTTGTTAGGCATCTTTTGATCATTTTTATATTTTGTATTTCATTTGTGGAGGCTTGTAAGCAATATGTAAGGAAGACAAGTTCTATACTAGGTTTGTTCTCTTCTTTATTATGGTACTTTGTATGATAGTGCCTAAACCCATACTCTAGGGTTTTGTCCATGGTGGATGATTGATTGCTTGAAAGATTAATTTAATCTATATTCGATTCTTTATTAATGTTTGTTTATATTTACTTGTTTTAATTGCTTATTTATGAGACTGATTACCTTGTAAGTAAACCTATTATCTTTTGATTGAACTTGGGAAAGGGAATCAAAAAGGTTAAAGGTAAATACAGAATAGGAATTCAAAGACCCTTTAACCCATTGTCGAGAGGATAGAAGTTGTTGTTGAGGATAGCGATATAACTTTCAACCCTATTTATTTGAAATACAAGTAGGCATAATATCGTTTCATATTTCTCCTATAACCAGAGGGATATAGGCGTTAGGGTTCATGAGATAGTTCTTGGATGTCAGGGATTGTTGCAAGGAATGAGATAGTAACTTGCAAGTAGCAACCATAGAAAGAATTGTTCTAGTAAAATCACGTCTTGAAAACTCAACCTGAAACTGCAAAGTGCAATTTCCCTAGATTTTAATCCTCATCTAAATTAAAACACAATTTGGAACCATCTTTAGTTATTTTTATATTTAAAGTTTTAATAGTTTAATTCTCTAAATCATTCCCCTTTTCAACAATTTGATAGAATAATGAAATAAAAATCAACCTTGACAATTAAACTGACAAGTCTTTGTGGGTACGATAGTCGGGGCTTCCACTCCTATATTACTTGACGACCATGGGCGCTTGCATGCGCTTGACGACACCAAGTTTTTTGTGCCGTTGCTGGGGAATTGAATATTGTTTGATCATTTGTAGGTTAGAAATTTATTCTGCTTTTTTGTATTTTATGTTTGTTTCGTTATATTTGTGAAGTTTACAAGGTTGTGTGCTCAATGTATGCCAATTACGAGAAAACAAGAATCACTTTGGATTTTCTTGATCCTAAAATTGAGAGAACCTTTTGAAGATTGATCATGGAGAATAATAAGCAGGCGCAGGAAATAACCAAGAGAGAGTTCTAGTGTTGAACTTTTCTAGGCTGAACTTGGAGAACGCTTCTAAATCAATCATCAAGCCGGCTATCACTAAGAACTTTGAGCTGAAGGAAGGGACCATGTGGTTGGTATAAAACACTTGCCAATCTTAGGGCAAGCCACTGAGGAGCCCCACAAGAATCTGATGACATCCGTGGAGCTGAACGAGAATTTCCACTACCAGAACGTTTCAAATGAATATGTCAAACTGACCTTATTTCTGTTCTCACCGATTGGTGAAGCCAAGGAGTGGCTTCAAAATAAGCCAGTAGGTTCCATCACTACATGGGAGACTCTTTCCAACAAATTCATCAACAGATTTTTCTCTTCAAAGAGAATAAGGAATTGAGAGGGAAGATCTTTGGGTTTGTGTAGAAGGATGGTGAAACCTTAACTCAGGCATAGGAATGTTACAAGGGCTATTTGAGAGATTTACCGCACCACATGCAACCTAAGGAGATAATTGGGCACAACTTTATAAAGGGTCTGAAGCCCGAGTCAAAGATCTTGCTTGATTCTACTACACAGAGATAGATTCTGTCCAAAAGCTATGATGAAATTGAGGCTCTCTTGAACCTCATATCAGCGGTAACAGGATTATCAAGACTCAGGAAGAGGATTTGCATCAGCTAAAGTGACAGGGAAGCTTGAGGTAGATGGTATTGCGGAAATCAGAGCAAATATTAGCTAGCTAGTGAATGTGATGCGCAAATTTGTGACCACACCAATAGGGAAGAAAGTACAACAGGTATATCAACTACGGACTCCACCACCATCATATGAAGTATGTGGAGAAGGCCATGCATATTCAGGTTGTCCACTTAACCAAAAATCTGTATTTTTGATGGGCCAACAAAATAGTGGTGGAGGTTTTGCAGGTAATGTCTATAATGAGTGGTACTGGAATGCAACAAATCCCTTATGGGGAGGGAATCAAAACTTCCAAAGACCCTAGAATGGTTATCCAAGGCCATAGGGCAAATGATTATGCAGTTCTCTTGAGGAGACGATGAAAAAATGAATGGTACAATAGACTCAAGTAGTGAATGAGATGCAAAAGTCCATCCATGAGCTTGAGAGGAAGATGAGGCAATTGGCCCTACAGTAGAGGAACTAACCGAAAGGGGCACTTTCGAGTAACACCGAGAAGAACTACAAGGAAAATGTGAGCACAATCTCTTTGCACAATGGTAAAGAGATGGGTAAGGTGATCCCCAGAGAAAAGAAGGTTGATGAGAAGGTTGAAAAATCCAAGAGGGAGGTCGGGGAGTCAAGCAACTCACAACCAAAAGTTATAGTAGCTAGACCACTGCCCCCGTTCCCACAGAGGTTTCAAAAGTAGGAGGATACAACTTGCAAAAATTTTCTTGACTTGTTGAAGTAGGTACACATTAACATTCCATTTGTGGAGCTTTTGCAGGAAGTTCCAAAATATGCTATGTACCTGAAGAACATTGTGACCAACAAGAGAAAGTTAATAGAGTTTTAAACTGTGGCTCTTATAGAAGAGTGCAGTTCTCAAGTTCAAAACAGGATTCCTAAAAAGCTGAAGGACCCCGTGAGCTTTACCTATCCTATGGTGATTAGAGACAGGGAAGTTGGTTCAGCCTTATTTCATTTGGGTGCGAGCATCAATATGATGCATGCATCCTTGTTCAAAACTTTAGGGCTAAGTGAACCACATCCTACTAGAGTGACTCTGCAGCTTATTGATCGATCTCTAACCTATCCTGATAGCATAATAGAGGACGTCTTGATAAAGGTGGGACCTTTCATTCTTATGGTTGACTTCATAATCCTAGATTATGAAGCTGATGTAACAGTTCCCCTCATTTTGGCGAGAGTATTTTTAACCACCGCTGATGCCATCATATAGGTAAAGACGGACAAGATTTCTATGAAGATGGATGGTCAAGAGGCAGTTTTCGAGGTGTTTAGATCAACAAGGATGCCTCCTTACTAGGAGAACTTTACAGTTAAGCTAGTAATAGAACCTGGGGGAGGTAATCAGTTAGTTGAGCAGTGTGGGCTGCATGAAAGTCCAGCAAATTGTCAGTTTGGTCACCATTTCACTCGAATGAAGGAGTGAATGTGGCCATAGTCATGCCCCTATGTTTAATCAGGTGTTGCATAGGAGGCAATCCATGAATGTCGTACCACAACTACAACTACGGCGCTTGGTGGGAGGCAACCTATCTGTCTAACACTTTTACATTTTTCTTTATTTTGTGGAGACGAACAGAGCTTTGGAGGTAGAAAGAGCTGGAAAAATATACTGAAAGGTTCAGTCTGAGGTGAGATACTTGACGTGGGGAACCAGGTGTTAAACTCTAGAAGAAAAAAATATGACAGGTTGGTGCTACAGGTGGCTCACTGCATCAGCCCCAGTCCCTGAAGAAACACTTTTTCTAAGACTGTAGGGCTATGTAGGTGGTAGTGCACCAGGGTTGTTCGGGCCGATAATTTTATGGTCAAGCGGGTAAAGTTTGACCCAAAGACCGTAAAATTACCAAAAATCCACGCCCCACGCCTTTATTTAAATTCCCACCTGTCCTTTTCCATCAAAAAGTTGAAAAACAAAAAGCAGAAATCCTCTCTCCTCTCCCTCTTAAACCTGTAACTCCCTCTTCCCTTCTCCCTTCCATTGTTGTCTTCTCCAAGGTTTGGTGAAGTTGCCCTTCTCAACTCAAGTAAGTATTTTCTTCTCTCTTATTTAGGTAATGTTGAAAGCATGCTCCCACACCCTTCTTCCCAAGATTAAAGACCTACATCACAATTGTTGGTGAAAAGCTTAAGTTTCACATTGTGGGTTTCATGAGCTTTAATGTCTTAAAATTTTTCCATGATAATGTATATCCTGGTTGGGTTAAATTATTTTTGGTTGAATATAATGATTTTAAGTTGTGGGGATGAATGGGGATTATTATTAGAATTCATGAATTTTTGTGGGAGATGCATTAATTATAGAGAGAAAAAGTACATGGTTATTAAATTCTTGAATGAGAATAAGTGTTGAGTTTTTGAAATTCATGTAAATTCATTATTGATGGTAGTAAATTGTTTGTTAGATTGTTGAATGAATTGAATGATGCTACTTCCATGTATGAATTGCTTGAATTAATAATTAAAGGAGGGAAAGTGAGAGGGATGGCCAATTGAGGCATTTTTGAAAAGTTAAATATGAAGGGAGAGCTGAAAGATTCATGAACGTGGTTGTAGTTAGAGTTGGTGAATAAATTGGTATTGTTCAGATTGGATGATGATGGGAAAAGTGTTGAGTACCCTATTAGACAAGGTCTCACCATTATGCTAGCGAATTAAGTGTGGGGTCAATTTTACACCTTAAACACTTAATCAGTTAGCCTTGTTATTCACGAACTAATCTTGTAAATTTCTTGATTCTTTTTTGACAGGTGTAATGGCATAAAAAGGCAGCAAGGAATGGAGATTGACGTTGCAGGCAAAGGTATAAAGAGGCTCCAGAAAGGTACGAAGGGAGCTAGTTCATCTGCATCCAAGGCTGGCCCTGCTAGACGATTTGGAGCACAGGCTGTAGAGCCTCATGGGCTTAACTGGTTCAACTTGCAAAAGGAGGCTAAGTATGCTCCTAAAAATTGGATCGATAAGGGTCGCCTGGTGCTTGAGTTTCTAATCATCAGGGACAAGCTCCGTGAGTTGGGGGTTGGATACATCTTTGTTGAGCTGGAGGAGTGCAACCTCACTATGAAAACTAGGATACATCATTTGGAGAAAGCACCAAAGTGAAGATAAAGGGTCAGGTGGTGTGGTTCACTTACAAGAGGTTCAATGCTTTTCTTGGCACACCTATAGTAGACTTTTCAGAGTACTTTATCTTGCTTGCGAAGCCTCCTTACCGCAACATACATCACACTCTATGTGGTAAGAACTCATCCGCCTAATAGGTAAGGTACCCCTAAGGGCACTCACTCCACACTTGTGTTCTCCTACTTAAGTAAGGAGGCGAAAGTTTGGGCGAAGATAGTTTATGTTGTGTTTCTTCTGGGGACTCACATGATAGAAGTCACTAGAGAGAGGGTTGTGCTTGTGTACATTCTTATAAAAGGGATACCAATTAACTTTGTTGTGGTGCTTTGGGATATTGAGGAGATCACGAGACAACTGTAGGTAGAAACATTGTTGTGGCAGTCTTTTGACCCATTTTTTGTGAGCGACAGGCATTGAGAAAGAAGAGGCAGATCTTCATCTACCTCTAACAGGGCACCTGGTAGGGAAGATGATAGATGTTACAAAGATGAACGAGACCATCCCTTCCACAACTCTTATCCACACTATAAATGGCGGGCCCAATTTTTCATAATGATCGGGCATGCTCATTAAATGGATAATCC